>JAAEAF010005851.1:0-86777 GCA_011037195.1 Triatoma infestans
CAGAGAAGAAAGCTCTTCCAGTCTTTTAGAACATTCTAATACCAACCTTGAAGTGAAGACACATGAACTCAGCGCATTCAGCGCAGCTTGGCTGTCCGAGCAGATGCAAACACCTTTTAAGTTAGTATTACGTACCCTCTCATCCAAGACAGAACAAAGAATAGCATAAACCTCAATCTGGAAGACTGTGGGTCCATTCACCAAGAGATACTGCTAAATGATCACTGGCCTCAAGATAGACCGCAGCTCCAGACCTACCATCCATTCTGGTACCGTCTGTGTAACATCGGAAGTAATTATCAGGTATCACACCAGATGAACCCATTCTTGACCAATCTTCCCTAGAGCGTAACCTGACTTTTGTAAGAATGTTCGAAAACAAAAGTCTTCAACATTCTATCAGAAGGAAAACGTGTAACAGGAACCTTCAAAAGCATCTCGCGATGAATGATAGAGTGACCATATCGCTTACCCTGCCAAAAACCTGGCTGTTTAATTCTATAACAGGCTTTCGTTGCCATAGTTTTCACCTCTAGAAAGAGCGATGGAATTCCCAATAAAGTCTCCATTGCAGCTGTAGGCGTGGTCCGCATTGCACCAATCACAGCCAGACAAACTAAGTGTTAAATATCCTATGTATAATGTTAAGAATAACTAAAAAATTAGTAAAACTTCCGTGTTTAAGAAAACATGTCAGTGTTTTATATTTGATTAACTGCAGTAAGAGGAAGTTGTATTAATATCTCACAATATATTTGTTTCCTTTCTATTTTTTATTTATTTGCAAATTGACTGCCCAAATAAAGTGCTATCCGATTGTTGACCTTGTTAAGTAGGCGGGCTAAGTCCCTCTTTATGCTAATTCATTCATTTCTTCTAGAACGTTGAACCGAAATAGTTAGCATGCTGTAAACAGAAGAACAGAAATTTGTAAACAACACTAGGTCCTCATTAGAAATGTACTAGAATTTGTTAAAAAACAAAAGGAAAGAAAGTATTTAAAAACAAAATTGTATTTTAATAAGTTTGCATGAAATATTATATATATATATTTAATAATTATTAAATAATTGTTTAAATTAATTTGTAAACATCCTTCTTCCTCTTTATTTTAATTAAGTTTTTTTGACTCCACTAATAAATTACATTATTTTCGGGCCAAAATAATGATTTCAATCATTTTTCAATTTTCCAGTTTTCTCGGTTCCAATGATTTCCTTAAATTGCGTACACTGTATGCATAAATAAATATCCTAAACACTTTTATTTGAAATTTTATCTCGCAAAAATTGATTTTTTTTTTTTTTTTAGAAGGTTCTGAGGGAACAATAAGCGATGATAACCTTCCTTCTAAAGTAGCACAACCTACAATTTTTCCATTTCAATACAAATTACTCTGCCAACAATATAATTTTCAATATACATTAGAAAAATTGATAGAATTCCAAATTTGAAGAAAAAAAAACGGTAAACCGGAAGTACTATTTTACAGAATAAGTTTTTGAATTTTTGTGTGTTTTCTCGAAAACGATTCAAACAATTTCCGTTAAAGTAAACCCTGGAATGCTATCACTTTTATTTGAAACATTTTTCTGGAAATGCCTGATTTTTGGCATGTTTTTTTGCTGAATTTGTAGCATTAAATTTAAATATTATTTGGGTTTAGATTCAATGCTCTCTTCTTATTCACTTCTACTGGGTAGATACGTGCCCTCCCACCGCCACCACAACTTCTATTTTATGTTTAGAACAAACGAGTAATGTTCGGAATTTAAATCAAATGTGTCATTTTATAAATAATTGCAATTAACAAGCAGTAAAGAGAAAGTCGTGTAAATAAGTGTTCCTCACCATCAGATTTTTTCGTATTCTGGGATCGTCAAAAAAATATACTTCCGATGACCATTAAATTTCAAAAATTTGTCACGATCACAACACCTTTTCTTATTAGCAGTAAGAGAAAATAAATAAAAAAATTTAATAAAAAAAAAATTCCAGAACAGGCTCTCTTGGCAGATGTAATATGTTACGGAAATATCCTTGGTAGATGCAGAAAAGTGGATTGCACACCATCTATTGGATCAACTTAGTACTAACTTCTTAATGAGATAAATTCTTTTTTTACTTTTTCATAAATATGCAATTTTTTATTTACAGTTTCTTTTTTTTTTTTAAAGTTCTATAATTTTTCTGATCAATTTAACGATTTATTATTTCGAATTACATCATATTAAATTGTCTATAGTTCCATAAATTTGTAATTATATTTCTTTCAAAAAATAAAATTAGAATATTGGAATGTTATTATTGATAACTTTTACTTTAAATTATAAATAATTTTTTGTTCTATTAATTTATTTATATCCAATCGCTAATAAGTTTCTTTTGTTATTTATAAAAAAAACTACTTTCTCTTTAATAGTGTCCATAAAAGTTAATATTTATTTATAAGTATTAATTATTGAGTTCCATTATTGAAAATTGATTTACTTTCTTTAAAACCTTTTCTCATAAATAGCACTTCGATTCTGAACAATTGTTTTAATTGCTTTCATTATCTTATGATTACCCCCTTTTTTTTATTCATTCCCTCTGGTAATGCTAATAGAAACTATTAGAAAGAATTTCATTTGATCGTTTGTTGACATTTTAAATACGAATCTAAAAAAACTTTTTCTTTTTGTAAATAACAGTTGATTGGAAAATATATAAAGTTGTCAAAATTTTGGATCTGCAACTATTTGTCACTTTAATATTTTGTGGTTATTTGACGTCATTCTACGTCAATCTTATTTATTATAAATCGTCGCTTTGTGGTTTACAACATACTTGGGATAATATTGAAGCTTTTAAATAACTTTTCCTTTGAGGAAGGAAATGTAGTGTTATTAGGAAACTTTTTTTTTAGTTAATCAGATTTAAAACGTATTTTCACTTGAAAAGTTGTTTGTATATCTAAAATAAAACTGTTCTTACAAATATATCGGGCTTAGTTTGCATATTACTTGCCGCAGAAAGATTCAATGCATTACATCAAGTTTATAAAATGAAAAAATCTGGTGTGAAACACTCACACAACTTTCTCTTACTCCAGTTCTCAAAATGATAATTGACAAATTTTATAGTTTGTGTACCAAATTTAATGAAATTCGTCGAAAACTGAAAAAACTGTTCAGTAAAAGCGCACTTCCGGTTTACTAATTTTCTTGAAAATCGGAATTTCAGCCATCTATTTATTTCTAATTAATTATGTTTGGATGATAGAATTGTATAATGAACTAGGATAGCACTTTGATGAAAATCTAACCCCACCCCTCCCCTAAAAGTGCTCTTAAAAGAAATTTCCCAGAGAAATGTTTTAGATAAAAGTTGTAGATCTTTGCATTTTTAGTTTATGTACGAAGTTTCAAAATAATCGTCAGAGCCATTTTTGAGAAAATTGCGAAAAAGTGAATAAATCATTTAGTAAAGTGGTAAAGTAAACGCACTTCCGGTTATCCGATTTTTTTCAAACTCGGAATTTCAACAACATATTTAATTCTAATTAACATTATTCAGATGGCAGAATTGTCTAATAAACTGAAATAGCACTTTAGATGGAAACCTAACCCTACCTCTCCCCCAAAAGTACCCTTCAATGTATTTTCCCGGAGAAATGTTTCTAATAAAAGTTGTAGCTCTTTGTATGGTGTGGTTGATGTTTTAAGTTTAAAGAAAATCGTCGGAGCCATTTTTGAGAAAATCGCAAAAAAGTAAAAAATCCAACTAGTAAAGTGTTACTTCCGGTTGAGGAATTTTTACAGATAACGTACAGTCAGATCCCATGGTGACCTCTAAACGGAATATCAATTTCAACTTTCTACGATTTTCGTTTTTGACTAATGCTGTTCACTAATACATACATACACACACACATCACACACACACACACACACACACAACAACACACACACCGGACACACACACACACAGACATTTGCTAAAAACCCACTTTTTTGGAACTCAGGGGACCGTCTCAAAACGGATATTTCCGGTGCAACTCCGATCTCGAAAATGGACTCGATTACAAACTTCCCTTACTAGGAGTAAGAGAAAGTAAAAAATAGCTGTTTGCCTAAATTTTTTTAAATATATTTATTGAAGAATTTTTCTGAGCTTATGATGAACGGTTCGAAGTTTGAAGTTTTCAGGTAAATATACTTGCATTGCTCGAATTCTAACTTACAAATTTTCTACAAGTTTGGCATTTGTTGGGGGGGGGGGGTGTTTCAAATATATGTGAAAGTTTGGCCGAAACCATGCAGATTTTTTTCTGATTACCAAAACAGAATTCAAATTTTTATTTTTCTGACTTTTACTTTCTTAAACGCCTGTTAGAGGAAATATTATGATCATGTCAAATTTTCGATATCGAGTTTACACCGAAAATACACTTTTGAAGTCCCTTGAGTCCAAAAAAGTAGTTTTTAGAAGATGCCTGTTGTGTGTGTGCTGTGGGTTTTTTCCCCCCTACCAGTAGTACTCCTGCTGATAGGGAGGTTATGTAAATATAAATCAAATTAAATTATGTCCATTCCAGTAGTATTTATAAATGTATTTACACTGGTAGTAAAATTTCGTTTCGGTATTACCATGGGATCCTACAGGAACTTAACTCACAAAATTTATGCGTTCTGAAGGGAGACAGCGTTCCAGAAGAAATTAGGTTTGGAACCGGATGTCTGTGGAAGAACTTAGGCTATTTCCCTTTTAAGGTTATTGTCCGATTTGTTCGGACTGCGGTAAATCTTTGATGGATTAGATCCGGATCTGGATATTTGTTCTAGACCCGGTTTGTTGTTTTTTTTGGGGGTAGCTATTTGGATCACGTAGGGCTTGGCCCCTCCCCATAGACAAATAATAATAATACTCACAAAATTGTTCAACCGGAAGTACCACTTTTCATAATGGATTTTTCAGTTTTTTGCGATTTTTTCGAAAATGCTGCCCTCGATTCTCTTTAAACTTGGTATGAGGGACACTCAATAACTAACGAGACAAATCGCTGTAGCTCAGAAACAGTTTGTTTAATCAATACAATAGTTTCAGTGCGTCAAGTTGGCAGCCTTGTAATTAGATTCTCATCAGCTCTTCGAGAGTATTCGGTAAGCACAACCCAAATGTATTCAGTTAACAATGGAGAGTCCGTTTGAGCTTTGCACCTCAGAAGAACAACGCTCAGTAATTAGATTTTTAGTTGCAGAGGGCATCAAAGGTAGTGAAATCCACGAAAGAATTTTGAAAATGAACGTTTACAAATGCGTGGAACAGTTTAAAAGTGGCCTTGTAAGTGTCTGTGACGAGCAACGAAATGGACGAACGGTTGAAGTTGCAACTTCCTCCCTCGAATCTCGCATTAACGCGTTAATTCAGGACAACTGGAGTATTACTGTTGAACAAAATGGTTGGAACAGTTTAAAAGTGGCCTTGTAAGTGTCTGTGACGAGCAACGAAATGGACGAACGGTTGAAGTTGCAACTTCCTCCCTCGAATCTCGCATTAACGCGTTAATTCAGGACAACTGGAGTATTACTGTTGAACTGATAGCTGAAGAAGTGCATGCGAATGTTGGAACTTCTGAATGACATTATTCAGAATAAGCTGCAGTACAAGAAAACTTGTGCGAGATGGGTTCCAAGATAATTTATGCTAAGTGCCCTCTTGCGACAAAGTCTTAGAATGTTGTCCATTTGAGATCACTTTCGGTCTCGAGACAGCTTTCTGAGACTCGGCAGTCATAGCAGTTTCGAGATCAGGCAACATTTCGTGCCCACTTGAAAATCAACTCGCACTCAGTTGTGGGATTTGATCGCAGTTTGTTTATTTCTATCTTTTCTTTCCTAATGGATTCGCGTCAGGCCCTAGCTTTTATAATTGCGTATAAAACTACGCAAAAGCGGAAAGAGTATTTTTTTTAATAATTGTTTTAGGCGGTCGCCTGTACAATAGAGTTTGGTTACAAAATTATGTTCAGCGTAGTTTGTTTGTTTTGTATTTAAACTTAAATCTGCGAGAGTAATATTGTACAGAAAAAAATATTTTGTTTTTTTTGTTTGTGTTTTATTTACAAAAAAAACATTGAAATTCATAATGGTGCGTTTTCTATTTTTTGACATACACGTGTATTTGGCAAAATTTGGAATTAACTGAATATGATGCTTGAAATTACTTGATGTACGAGTACTCGTATCTCTCAGATACTCTGCGCCTTTTCATGTCCCATTTATATGCTCGCCTATTGGAAGGTAAAAAAGCCGAAATACAAATAAAAATGAAAAATACACACGAGAATGAAATCAAGTCTCCGAGAGCTGAGAAAAATCTTCCAACATTGACTGAATTCTGGAGACTGAGTCAGAGATGAACATGTCCACTTGTGACAGTTACGCTCTTTGAGACCTGCGCGGGCTTGTCTCCGAGACTGCTCTCAGGCCCCGATCCATTTTGTGACAATAGTCTTGAGAGTATTTTGTCACAAGTGGACACTTAGCATTTCGGACGCCCATAAAGAAAGTGGGGTGGGAGATCCTTCCACATCATTCCTTGCAGCCCCGACCTAGCTCCATCGGATTTCCATTTGTTTGGACCCCTTAAAGAGACTCTAAGTGGGAAACATTTTCAATCCAATAAAGAAGTTAAAAATCAAGTGCAAAAGTGGCTTCGAGATCAACTCAAAGAATTTTATGCCAGAGGCATAGTAGAACAGATTATGACAGAGACAAATTAGAAGAGCGATGGGACAAGTGTATAAAGTGTTGGGGATAGGTTGAAAAGTAGCCAAAGTTTTTGTATTGATTAAATAAATCCTTTTTTGAGCTACAGCGATTTGTCTCGTTACTTATTAAATGACCCTCTTATATTAACTATATATATTAACATACAAAGAGCTACAACTTCTATTTGTTAATTTCATTGGTAATTGTTAATTTCATTTTAGGGTTTTTGTGAGTGTGGCGGGTATAGTTTTCTTCTAAAGTGCTGTTTTAGTTTATTATACAATTCCATCATCTAAATAATTATTCGTGTCAGATTTTCGACCTTAAGTTTTTACCATAAATACATTTTGAAGTCTTATTGAGAAGAAAATCATAATTTTTTAGAGATAGGTATGTATATATACATGTATGTCTATATGCTTCAACATATCAATACACAGAAAGTTTAAATTGATAACCTGTTTGATTATCACCAGGAGATAAAAGAAAGTTTATCAAATGTTCAATAGTATTTTTAGTTTTTGTAATTTATTTTAAAACCGTTTCAACGTTATTATTTAAATTGTGGAATATATTACTTCATTTATACAGGGACATTACTTTTATTTTCAAACATTTATCAAAAAAATTGATTTACAATAGTTTCTATGCGACTGTAACTTTGACTATGTTTATAAATATCATTTCAACCATCTATAATATATTAATGACGATCAATTTGTTGTAAAAATTCTAAATAATGATTTAGGCATACTTTCTAATAAAATATCATCCTAACAAGAATATTTTATAGCTCTAATAAATTCTGAACAAATTTTTGTTATGTAAGATTTCTAAAAAGATCAATAGGAAAGAAGTAGGTATAAAGTATTTTTAGGTTTCACGTTCCCTTAATACCATAGGGTTTAATTTATTTCTCTTGAATTTCAAGCGAAGCTCTAGCAGGTGTACATTACAATGTAATCATGGGCGTGTGCTGATGGACAAAAAATAAAATTAAGTTGGCATATAAAGTTTGCAAATTAGTGTGAAAGTATTAAGAAGATAGATTTCTACGTTATTGTTTTTATTATTAGCTATTTCTTATAATGAAATTAACTGTTTATATAACTTTACGTTCTTTGTTTTATTATGTTTACTTTACTTACATAAATGTTCAGAATATAAAGATTATATAAAAATGTTTTAGTATAATAACATTTTTATTTTTATTAAATACTCCTTTTTTTTGTTTTTGTTTCAGTTGGTGATTACAAATTGGGACTGTGAATTATGAACAGAAGACATCCTACAAAATGGCCAGGCTTATCAACACCGATAAGAGTGCCATGTATCAGTCGTCGGAAACATCTGAAACTAAAAAAAGTGCCAGGAAAATTAGCTTTAAAACAAGAGGCGGCGGTACAAATTCAGCCAGAAATTATAGAACCACCAAAGTATCCGTATCATCTAGTAGTGTAGCAGTGCTTGCATCTAAATTCAATGCAGTCATTGTTGAAGATGAAACTAAAGGCCGAGCTATTTTGAAAAATCTTCGTACAAATAAAAGTAATGGTGCTGTACGTGAAGTTGTACAAAAATTTGAAAATATAGGTGATAAACCTAAACTAGTATTGGTTAGGAAAAATTCTCAAAATAAAGAACGGCCTTTATTAAAAGTAAAACGTATTACACAAACTGTACCAGAAGAATGTATTCCTGATGAAAAACCAAATATTGAAGCAACCAAAGCGATTACAGAAAATATAGAAAAACCAAAAGTTCATCCAAAACCATTTTTACATGATAAAAAATTATTGTCAACTACTAAACATCCTATAAAAATAAAAAGTCAAGATCTTTATAAATTAGAAGGAAAAGATGCTGCTGTTAAAGATAAAAGACTGAGCATACCTAAAAATCATATACTCGATTCTGTATTAAATGAAAGCGTTGTGAATAATACGGATTTAATTGAAAAACCACAAATAAAACCAAACAATTCATTTTTATGGGGTTCTAAAGAATCAGTTTATGAATCAAAAGAAATTACTAATGAAAAACCTAGTGAAAATAAAACAAATGATATAATAAGGATGAGTACTGTGGAAACTGATAAAGAGAATGTAAAAAGTAATGAATTAGAATGTCCCATAGTAAGAAATGTTGACAAAGTAGGATATGGTAAAATAAACACTAAAACAACAGAATCTGAAGAAGAATTAAATAGAACTAATTTAAAAGCAAATACATCCTCTTTATATAAACATATAATTAATAATACAATAAATGAATTAAATAATGTATTAAACGCCGTTAATGATGATAAAAAAGAGAATGTAAACACAGAAACGACAATAATTAATAACAATAATATTAGACCGCAATCATTTTTACATCGAGTATCATCTATAACACCGTCTGAATGCAGTTATGAAGATATTGCAAATTATAAAGTTAAAAGTGATACAACAAGTGAACCGAATAATTATGAAGTTGTGGAAAATTTTGAAAATAATTATGATGTAATCAATGATTATGATTTGGATGAAGCTATTTATGATGATGTATTAAATGTTAATAATTCCGAAAGGATTTATGAAAGTATTTATAATGTCAGCCAATCGCAGAATGATTCTGATAGTTCATTTGAACATAATAATAGTTTATATGAAATGCGACCTCCATCTCAAGCTTCTTCAGGTAAATATATTCTGCCAATTTATTTATTTCATTAAACACTCTTTTATACTTTAAACGTCATCGGCGAACCACTACGTGAAGCTCACATTTGAACTCGATGACACCAAACTCTACAAGTCCATAGAGCATCTTGGGCAAACAAACCGTTACCTTGTACTCTACATACCTAACTATCCTTCTATGGTGTTCTTTTTTTTTTCTTTTTTTTTTAATGAAGGTTACCAGAACAAGTTCCTAGCTGCCAGGTTACTTATCATTGCATTTGACCTATTGCTCAGCCATCTCGAAACTTCATCTACGAGCCTAACCTCTGTCCGATTGCCCTTCATTTTTTGAAGTTTTTCCTTAATCTAAGCTTCATTTTATTGACATTAAAAAAGTAAGTAGAAATTATAGTCTTTTGTGCAATAAAAAAGGGAATGACAAAGAGATTTATTTTAAAAATTGTTTTGTTTGTAATTCATATTCACAAACTGGATAATATTTGAACAACTATATAATATGAAGAATTCTCAGGGCCTATTTCTTAGTTCTGTTTAATTATGAAAAAAAAACTTTCAAAATGCTTCCTGAAACTTAATAACATCAACAGCCTATGAAGGGCCAAGACTTGCCTGACGGCGGATTTTATCCAGGGAAGTGTGGATCTCACCGCCTTCGCTGGAAGATAAAGGAAAAATACCTTAAATTTTCAAATGTTTATTTTAAGCATTCCTTCATAACCATCCAAAAGCCAATTTTAACAATATCAAATTTATAAAAGTTATTTCTCAGTTTCCACTTAAGATTCCACATATTAGTCGAACGAATGGTTGAGTGAACGAATCTCAATTTGTACAACCACTATAACTTTGGGTATCTGTATTCTGTTAATTTTCCTCCATCATCAAGTTTTGCAGAGACCATTATTTTCACTTTAAAGTTGATCGAAGATATCGGAGGAGCGGTAAAAACAAATACACTTTTATAGATTATCCAACGTTTCGACATTCATTCAGATTCATTGTCTTCTTCAGGGGTTTTATTGAAAAAATTTAAAAAAAAAACACAAGAAAACAAAAATTTGATTACTTACAGAAATTAAAAAAACAATGAACAAATTCTTTCAAAAAACAAAATATATACAGTAAACGGCAAACAAAAACAAAAATTACCACGGTAAAAAAAACTACCAAATTCAGTGCTAGGAATATGTTTTTATGAATTAAGGAAAAGAATTTTGCTATGATGGATGTACAATATTAGATATGTTTTTATATATTGTATAATGTTTTAATCTGCACGCGCCTTACTTTTCGCGTTAATGCATTTATGTAACAAATAGTAATAAAAAAGAAAAAAATGACGATTACATACGTATTTAGATTAAATATATTTCAAACATGTTATGTCAGTACTTAATAGCAAACAAGAATTAAAGAATAAATTTGATTTAAATTAAATATTGGTCAGTCGAATCAAAATCAGAAATTCGCTATAAAATATAATTAAAAAAATATATAGAAAAATAATGTAACCTCATAATATGCAATCAGAAATTAACCTAGACTTCATTATTTACTGATCAAAACTAAACTCGAACTCATTTTAAATCTCTAATGTAACTATCTATAATCTGTTATATATTTATACTAATCAAAACAGTTGACTAGTTGAAAGTAACTAAAACATCTGGGGCCTTTCTTCACCAAAAAGCAATATTCTCTTAGGGAAGGGATTAGCTTAGTGGTTAGCGTACTGGACTCTCAGCGGAGGACCCGGGTTTGATCCAGCTGTGCTGACCTTAGATTTTTTCTTCCTAGGAGCTCACTGTTCCCTACTGTAACGAGAGAACACTGTCCGGAGGCTGGCAGTGCTCTGAAAAGGCTCCGGGCGCCAATGACCACAGATGTTGATGCGCCTTAAATTAAAAAAAAATCTCTTGATAAGAGCTAATCGATGAATATCCTATTGTAGGCACTCTTATTTCAGACAAATCTTGTCATGTGTTGATAAAAAAATTACATATATGTTTTGTCATAATTAATATTGAGGTTTATGGAGATAGATCCTCGGAAAATATTTCCCAGTGAAGCACTATAGTTGGTGCTCGTTTATTACCTGCTACTTCTTTAAAAACGCCTTCAGTCTTATAATTGTTTTATTAAACCAATAGTTTGCAAGCTTGGTATCGATCATTAAGTCAAAATAAAATAAAATCTATCACCAGCGACGGTAATGATTCTAAACTCGGCGTAGCAATTCTTCAGGGATCTAGTCGTCTCTGCAAGAATCCCAGTCTTATTTTTAATCTAATAATATCAGCAGCACTTTCAGTGATACAATACACATCGGGCATGCAGAGTGTGCCACTATTTGTGGATACTTACTGACAAAATCAATCTCACATATATACACTTCCTCACGCTCATATATTGGATACTTAAGAGACGGTTAAGTGAAATATATAAACAAGGAAGCCACAATAGATCTTTTAGGTCGCAGTGGATTTGTCTTGATAGCCAATCTTTCTCACATTTGCTCATCTACAAAGAAAAACGGCTCATACAACATCCCAGACGGTAATATTTGAACAGTTACTGACGATATTTGAATGTTCCTGACGGTAATATTTGTAGGGGAGCAAATGGTCAGCATCCATCGGTTCCCTTTGGCCATTTAGTTAAGTCCTTACTACCAGGTTCGCTACTAACTGAGGCTCCCCAAATTTTCTCACGTTGCGAGTTCTCAAGGGAATCTATCCTTCCTAATTTCTCGCTTCGAAGGCGCGGTACTAGCCAATATACTATTCGTGAAGAATTAGCATATCTACACGCCCATATTTCAATTTAGATGTTTCATACCTAAACTAACATTTCACTAGTCTCATGTTCTCTACACAATCTTCCCTTTTGTATATTACTAATTCATGATTTATGTGTCCAGCTTCAGGAGCAATGGCTAGTGGAGCTTCAAGAAGTGACACCAGTGATGATTGGGTAGATATTGAAGAGAATACAGAAGACCAGAAAGAAGAGATTCTAATGTAAGTAACTCAATTGTTTGATCTTGCATATTACTACAGAATATGATAAGAAAACAGTAAGGAGCGTTGTCCACATGTCACTGTTATCTTTATCAATTTTAGTTATCTTTATAAATTTTTACCCTGTCAATAGTAATCATTTATCTATTTGATAAATTTTCTTTGACATTTTATTGTCATTATTATTATATAAGAGGCATAATGCTGTGTACTGAAATAACAATTTTCAGAGAAGTCTAATTTGTCACAGCTCTCCACTACCCTTAAAATAAGTTTCTCGGAAAAAAGTTTCAAATAATGATAGATTTACACGCGCAAAAATTGTATCAAGTAAATTTTGTTGTCTTTGAAATTTGTGAAAAACCAATCAGTAAAGTGGTATCCTATTTTATGGATTTTTAATAGAAACATTTGTGTCTAAACTGTTCAATATATCTTTTAAATTCATGCAATACACATCCGAAATAAACAGTTTATTTGCTTAAATTTACCTCTTGAATTGATTAACAATAATTATAAATTGCTCGGTTACACCCCTAAATATATAATATAGTAAGCCATTCTAAAAGATTTTATTAATTAATATATTTTAAAAATCGAAATTATGTGGTTATAATTAGTTTAAAGAAAGTATATCCAGTAATTTATTAAAGAGTTTATTTATTGTTTATAGCTTGGAGGAGAAATTCAAAGCAAGAACACCAGGATGGTCGAAGAAAGTGAGGAGACAATGGTCGGCCAGAGGTGTAAACCAATACAAACAAGGTAAATTTTTACATATTTTTTAATGCTAATATTTAGAAAAGTTATATAGTTGAAATAGTTTTACTATTTTAGGAACAGTAGATGATTTGTTTAGTTTTAAAATAATATAGATAGGAATGAAGATTTGAATATCCCGCCATCTGTAGATGTTGCCCCCCCTTCTTTCATCTATCCCTTCCTTTTAGTACAGTCGGATTGGACCGTTCTTTTGTTGACATTTCATGGTCACTTGCATCTGTATGGCCGGAGTGTTCGAATAGTAAAAGTGAAAGTTGTTATGAAATCATTACCATAGGAGGATAATTCTTGTGCAAAATGTGGTGATATGCTTTAATGTTGAATGTGTTAATTATTTAGCGCTAGCTAATAGTTAAAATATACTGTTAAAGGTAGAAGTTTTAGTTGATTTATCAGCATTTGGTTTGGTAGTCTGATGCTGTCAGGTATTAGTTTTATTTTTCTAGCCGGCCTTGGAAATTTGCATTGATCTCAAAGAAACCGTATTGTATTTTAATATTAGGTATATGAATCATTTTGTAAACCTTACTTCATTTTTGCCCTGTTCTTCTACTGAAATAAAAATTTGTTTATAATTTTCCAGCGAACACGATACTTCCTCAATTAATTTTAATCATTACGCAACAGATATGTGTGTTTTGAAATGATTCGAAATGTTATTGGTCGAAATTCAGTTGGGAATCTATCTCAGTCATCTTCATCATCTTCTTGTATTTCTACATATCCTAGAAGGAGACGACATGTCAATATAGAAGGTTTGGAAAAGAAAATCAATTTGTATTGCGTGTCATAATTAAGCAATTATTGATATAACCTCTCTGAGATATAGAGCGCTGATAACAGTTGGTTGTTAAGAAATTAACACTATAAACTAATCGTAAAGTTTTGAAGTTCATGTTTCTATTTATCTATTTGTCTATATATTATGATTGGCACTCAGGCCAAGGTTTCCCGATGTGTTTTGACCACTGTCCCACTACTACAATAGCTTCTTAATAATTAAGTGAATTACAGCTATTATCAAATCTGTATATTCCCACAAAAAAAAAATTATACGTTTTGTTTTTGATAGTGGGAATTTGTATTTTCTCTAAACTGCTTGCAACGTTTGTTAAACTTTCAATTTCTAGAAAAATATTTACTTCAGAATGGTTTGTTTTTATTTAAACTTTTCATACTGAGAGTTGACTGAATTTCCACAGTTGCTATAACTTCAACCTCCACTGTATACTTTACTTATGATGTGCCTGAAGTTAGTACTCAGGGTCAGGATGTTGCTTTAGTACCTCAAGTATCAAAAGGACTTGTTTCTCTTAGGGCAATTTTATATTTTGGTTCTAATTATGAAGCGCAAGAGGTTACAATGTTTTTATCAAAAGAAGGTTTGTATTTTTTGTTGATTTCCAATTATAATTTGTAAATTAAATATTTTATAATACATAAATATTTTTTGATTTAGGTGAATTGGACAATAATTCAGGAAAGCATTACGAAGCCGTTGAAAATCTAGACGATGATTCAGCCCTGTGCGACGATTTTGATGATTCATCAGAATCAGAATTGTCGGTCGATCACAATTATAAGCCCGTTGAAAATGGGGTAAGCTAATAAATATATTTTCAAATGATGTAACCAGGTTGTATTTTATTTCTTTTGGATTTGTTTCAAAAAACTTTCCCTAGTGCGCTAAACCCTTGTTGAGTTCAACTAACTTTCATTAATTAGGAATTCTCCACAGCAGTTTATTAAAATGTTCTTTTTATATCTGCTTACAGAATGTAAGACAGGGCACAAATGAGACACAAAATGAAGGTATTTATGGCTTTATGCGACAAGCCAGACAGAAAATGCGAAAGATGAGCTCGATCGGGAAGAGATTGAGAAGGATAAGTGGTATAACTATGGCTGTCCCTGCACCAATTATTGCACAGGAAATTGTTAGTGGTAGGTTGACATATCTCTAAATAATATTGAATAAAGGCTGTAAATCCCGTTATTTAAAGATATTTTCAATGCTCAAATGAAAGAAATTGAGAAGTGATGGTTGCACCTGTCAATGAAGTATTTTATTAAATTATGTAAAGAAATCTTAAGAAATAAACCAGTAGAATATAACCGATACAATAATCAAACCGCATTATATTTTGTGATTTCATCATGATACTGTTTGCAGTCAGCAGACTGTTTTAAATGATATTGGGAAAAAAAATCGAAGAAATGGTTCTAATCAATCATCGCAGCACATAATCTTTAGGGGAAGGTTTAAAAGAAAATAAGGTGTAAAAGAAAATAAGACATGCCGACAGGAAGTGGACATTTTCTTCTTTTAATAGCTTCCTGTTTTTACATTGCCTCTTTTAGGAACAGTTCTATGAATAGATATATAGAACACAAATTGTTATTCTTTTATTGCTTTACAATTGTATGACATTAAGAGCAACATATGTTTGGTTTCATCTAAACCTTTTTATTTGAAAGAAATTTGGAATGAAAATTGTCTAAATACAAAGCTCTTATATCAAATCCAGTCAGATTATTTTCTGAAATAATACTTGTACAAACAGACGGGTAAATATAAATTTATGGAAAAATCTATGACAAAAAAGAAGAACTGTTTTTTTATCTATATGAATGCTTTAGTCAGTTGCAATTATTAATCTTAACTAATACTGAATTATCAATTATATATATATTCCAGGTTCTAATGAAAACATAAATAGAGGAAGATGGCCATCGTTTAAAAAGAAAAATGTTCGTAGTAATTCCACGTTTTATTTGAGCAACGATTTAATAACCGAAGCACCTAGAGTTCCGCCAATAGTTTTGCCATCAAAAGCAGCATCGAATGTTGACGTTAGAAGACTGAGTACATCTATAAGGCCTACCTCACCTCCACCTCCACCGCCTCCATCGTTGAATGGTAAGGTATTTTTTCCATTTTTTTGTGTGAGTAAAAGCATTGATTTAAAAAATAAAAAGGATGTTGAATTGGTGATTATGGAGAAGGGAGTTTTGACTTGATTCATTCAATTATCTATGACCTTGCTTTTGTTAATAAGTGACACACGAGCCAGTTAGGCTTATATTGCTCTGTTAGAATGTGCTATCTTTTTAAACGATTGAAAATTATATTAACTTATATTAACCACTTATAAAAAAAGAAAATATAAAATCAATTTTCAAATTCGTTCCTTGTCATTTAAAAATCAGAAAAAATTAGAAAATTTGATCTTTAAATTAACTCTTGATATTCTTTTAAATTGAATGAAGTATTTTTTTAAAAAATCTCTGGTTTTTATAATCTTTTTATTGTTATTATGTTAATCAGTTTTCGCGGTACCTAATTTTAATAATCACATAACCTTAATAAACATTTGTTCAACTTACCTTGGGTTGTACACAATCTTATCATAGGATGTTGTATGTTTTCTGACATACAAACGAAAGAACAATTAATATGAAAGCTGTTATTAGAATAGTAAAGTTTTGTCTCGCTGGAAGAAGAGTTGAAAAAATTTTAATAAATTAAAAAAAAGAAGTTATAATCTATAAATCAGTAAAAGTGTGTGTGATATAAAGTTGAAGATTCTTGTCATAAATATTTATTTTATTATATAAAGTAAATAGGCTATTAGATGTGGGAACTTGGATATGCGTTTTAAATAAAATAAATACAAATCTGATTAGTACATTCATAAGACTACTACTCTCCCAGTGGTGCTTAAAATTTGAATTGATAAATTTTATTTGCAATCGAAATTTTTACAAAATAATCGCAGTTGGTTTTCCTAAAATTCTTAAAATCGACAATTTTCTCAAAAAAAAAAAAAAAAAATCCTATGTAAAATAAGTGTTTATAAAGTTAAAAGTAAAATCATTAGACCCGTTTTTGAGAAAGTCGCCAAAAATTGTGAGTAATTTTCAAATTCGGGTTCCTCATCACTTTCTCAGCAATAAGAGATAGTAATATTATAATTATCTATTTATTTAGTGAACTGTTCACATAAATTTAGTGAACTGTTTACAAAATTTATTTATTTTTTCATTTTTAAGTCTTTGATTAATACGGAATAAACATAATACATACTGATATGAAAAATAAAATTAAAAATAACCTTTAAATACACCAACCATTGGTCGACGACCGTCGACGGCGTGGATAATAAATACAACTATGCACAGTTTTATTGCCATAAAAGTTTTGACAAGATTTAAAAGACAACTAAACTAAATTAAATATTTTCATAAAAAGCTACACTTAACACGAGCTAAATTGGCTTAAACTAAGGCTATTTACAGCTTGACAGTAATTAGCTGACAGAGACTAATCAAAACCATTTCAAATTTTCAAGAAATATGTATAATATTACCTAAGTATTTTAATTTAACCTCACACAATTTAGACCAGTAACTAAAAAGTTGTGTTTTATTAGATATTACCTCATTACATAACAAGCAACTATTACCGCATTGTTACTACATTCACTACACTACATTCTGAACTACCCAAATAGTTATAGAGTATTCTGCAAAACAGTAAACAAATTTATTATACACTATTTTTCTAATGTCTAATCATAACTTACAATAATTCCATTTTGCCATTAATCACATACACATAGTAACATAACCTTATAACCTCCCCACATAATTATACACAACCAACAAGTGTGAGTAACAAGTAACAGAAATATTACGTTGAAGTGAACTCTCTACACGAACTTGGTGAATTTGCTCTGACGATGCATGAAAATCCGAAACCGGTCAGCAAGAAAATAAATATGCCTGCAACGACGGATAAAATACCGGATGTAATGATCATAATGTTTAAGTAAATAGATTTTCTGTATGTATACTCTTTCCGCATACATTCTTTTTTTTTTGTACATTACAAATAGTTTAGCTTTATCATTATTAAATTTCCTGCTTGACAATTTCATATTTGCTGACTATCCTTTGACCGGTATCATATAAGCAGTTGATATAAAATTATTTTCGTAGCTAAGAAAAAAAAAATTCCCAGTTTCGTTTATAAGTCCTTCCCAAAGTCATGATACCAGTCAATAAGAAAAGTGATATTGTTTGATGCGAAAGTTCTAATGTCACGTTAGTAATAAGAAACTTTAATTATTCTAAATTAAATGTTCAGTTGTAGAGCATTTTTATCACATTCCACTTATTTCATCTTAATATTCACCTCTTTATTTAATGCAATACTTGTAAGATTATTAAGCCATATAAAATACTGACTCTTGTTCATAAAATATATCTCAGTGATACTAATACATCTGAGAATGTATAAGTCGATGGTAGAAAGTATTGCTGCATTGTTCTAAATTTCTAAGCCTGTTGTCCAGTTTCTTTGTTTGTGTGAATATAAAATTCATGTTGGGAGGCAATGCAATATTAAGAATACATGAGCAAAAAACGGATTAGTTAGTGGTAACATGCTGAACACATTTGAGGACTTCTTGGGTTCGAGTATTGTCCTTAGATTTTTCTCTTTCTAGGATCTCCTGTACCTCACTGCCGATTGATGTCTGTATCGAGAGAACACTCCATCCTAATCCCTTTTCTTCTATCCTTAACAAAATAATGCCTTCTTTGCGCCATTATCTCCCTTACTTCTTCAATTTTCCTTCTCTCCAATCAGGCTAATATTGGCAGATCTTCTCCAAAAGTCTCATATCTGTAACTAGGAGTTGCCGCCCAGTGCTCACATTTATTGTCCATGTCTCCGGTGCATATATTACTATAATTTCAACAATCTGCTATATATAATCTATTCAGTATTATATACTAAATTACAGTGGGCAGAATTGAAACATCCCTACCACTCTCTGAAAAAACATTTCCCTTACAAATGAAGTTCAAAAATTATAAACCAGAAATACCATTATTTTCCGATTTTCCACGGTTGATGATGAGATATGCAAGTATCGTAGTATGATTGCTTCATATCAGATTTTTTATCACTGTGTTGCCCTTATCAAAATAATGATAATAATAATAATAACAATAATACTTCATTTACAAAATAATTATTATATGTATACAATTTTATAATAAGTATTTTACGGCTTGGATTGAAATCCGTACCAGAGATTGGAGTTCAGAATACATGAAAGTAAATATTTAGAAGAAAGATTCAATAAATGCAAGAGAACAAAATCAAAAAAATAATTTAAGTGAAGAACAGAAAGTTTTCTTTTTATGTAATTTACTTAAATTAATCAAAAAATTAATACCTAAATAAACAAATTATTATAAGGTGTAAGTGAAGTATTCAAAAGATAAAAGAAAGTTTGATAAATGTAAGAAATTGGGTGATTAGTAATTAAAATGTTAAGAAATTCATAGCTGTAAAGAGCAGAAGAAATATGAGGTTTCAAGATTCTCAGTTTGAAGGTAAAAGTCAATTTGAGATGTGGATAGGGAACGTTGGCTTCTAACAGAGAAAGCGTATTTCAGTTAAAACACTACATTGTGCCACTAAGTGAAAAACGTCTCCTTGGCTCTGGGATTGCATAAAGAACAGATGTCAATATCTCTATCCTATCAATCCACTGGTTGTAATTTAAGTACTTAGTAGTAATGCAGTTTTCCTCATAACTTAAATAACTATGGAAGCCCCTATCAAACTAAGTGAGTTTGCAGATTTACCTCTAAAATTGAAGATAGAGACGGTATGATCAAAATGTTTATGTAGGAGAAACCGTATGTAAGAACTCAAAGACTGTTTCTCAAAGAGAAAAAAACTGATTCTAGATTGTAGCTTTGAAACATTATGTTGCCCATATTGCATGCTATATATCTATCTATGAGTAGAATGACAGAGAAGGCAGAAGTCCTAGCGAGCTTGTCCAATTTCGCAAAATTGAGTTATCAGATTCAGTAGTATAGTACTAACCATTCAGTAAAAATTGATTTGGGAAGAAAATTGATAATTAAAATTATGCGGATTACAAGATGATTCTTGTCTCCACTTTCATTTCATTCCATTCGCCCTCATCACTTCAATGTTCCCACTGTGACAGAAAAAGTCAAATCAGTTACCAAATGTTCTGCCTTCGGCCGGTTTATGCATGGATTTTGAATCACATTAATGTCACGGATAATTTGAATAAAACCACTTTTTTTGTTTAGTTAATGCAAACTTTAGACAGAATATAGGATGATTCTAATATTATATGAACGGAAAAATCCTTAATTTTTAGTTTTGCAAATTTAAAGACATTTTATTAACACCATTTGCTGCGGAGTTCTTGAATACTTTCTTAGAAGGTTGTACAAGCAATCTAAAATGTTATAAATATTATCGTTAATTTTTATGTGTATATAAATTGATCTATTAGTAAGATCTAGTATTTAATCAAAATGTCACCTGCATCCTAATTTACATTCATTTATATCCTGATAATGGAAGAAAACTCTTTTCAAACATTGACACATATGAAATAATAGGATTACTTAACATTTTTTGACCTATTCCAAAAAGTGTGTGTTAAGAACTAGTCACGAAATATTGTTTGAAAAATATCATTTATTTTCGGCTTGTTAATCATAAAAATTGTTTTCATTTTTCAAAATAATAATGATAATCATTTCATGCTTATTGTAGGTGAGATTAAATCGAAACCAATAAACGATACTTCGTTATATATGGAGTGTGGTCTATTTGAACATTCCAACACTCCATCAGAACGACCTAGATCTATAAACAGTGGAAGTTGGTATTCCGATGTTGGACTATATGAAAATAAAAAATGTTTTGATACTGCTTCAGAACATGGTATGGAAATTTTTCTCTTAAATTATAGTTTACTTTTAAAGTAATTTTAGTAATAATTTTTTTTATTTTATTTTTTTTTTACATACATAGATTCTAGCCAAGGATCCGATCTTGATTTAAGATTTGCTGATGAACCATTATATCAATTTTATGCTGAAAGGGTGGCAGAGGTAAATAAAAGAATATATATATTTTTTTTATGATCTAAATGATTTATTTACTGTATTTCTATTATATTGTAATATTGCGCATTAGATTTTTCCTTGGTTAGTTTAATTGCTTTGTGTATAAAACTGGATCTCCCACGCTATGGCTCTAGGACATTGCCTTCATCAGAGTTGTTTCTATTTGAAAAAATTAATCTTTTGTTTCCAAAAAGATACCAGAATATTTTCATTGCCTCAATTAAAAGTCAAACCATTTAAATTCAAACTGTTGTTATATATATAAAAAAAAATAGTTATTGTACATTGTTTATGTAAATACCTTTTATTTTTCCATATAAGAAACTATTATTTTAGCCCTAAAAAATTGAATAATTAATTTTTAAAATAAAATTAACAGCTTGAGTTGGATGGAAATTCTGAATGTGGATACGAAGAGATCGGTCTGGCTGGTGAAAAAAGAACTCTACCTAGTAGACCTCCAGCGCTTGATTTAGTTTCACAGGAATTACAACGAACTTTATGGTGTCAAGTTCCACAGGTCATACAATCTGGAGTACTAGGTAATTATTTATTAACAAAAAAACAATATTCTTTTTCCATATATATATATACTTTTATATATAATATATTTATATATATATATACTTTATATATACTTGAGAAGTAAAGATATCCTGGGCAAATTTCCAGCAGTGTTTTCAAATTGGCTGATGATTGCATGTTTGTACGAGGTTTATAAGTCCAGTATATGGCTGGATCTATAAAAAAATAGAAATAATAATAATAAAAAAGTGAAATTTAGATGCTACTTTTGTTATGTAAGTGGGAAAAAATTATTTAACCGTTCATATTTGAGCATCACTAACTAATTGGCTGAAGATTGCTATAATGGATTTTTTTTTTGGCAAATAGTTTTGTGAATAATCTTCTAGATGATTGTCGAACAAAAGTTCCTAAATCTCAAAATGAGTGCGCTATAAGCCTTGAACAGAATAAATAAAGAGATAGTGTGAGATAAAATGTGAAAGATTATTCTTGTTTAATTCCATGAGAACAGGGTGAGCTCCTGTCAGAGATGTCAGTCCGATTGGGATCGGGAATTGAGAGAACGCTGGACCGCAAGACTATTAAATTAAGTAAGTGAGGCCATGGCAGAAATGTAGAAATTCGGCGAGTCTAATACTATTCCTCACAGGCCTAGGTATTTTAGATCGTACCTTCATAAGCTGGGGAAGCTGGCTTCACTGCAATGTTTATATTGTCTAGGGGGGGATTGAAGGTCATACATTCTTTAGATACAAATGGTGGGCGCCTTAGCGCTGATATCTGGAAGCTACCATGGGGCAGTTCTCTTGACTCTATCGTTGAGAAGATGATAAGCGGGAAAGAAGCCTGGGGCAGGCTAGACAATTCTCCGAGCTAAGTAAAGAGAGCTTGAGTGCGTCAAGGAAAGGAGTGAAGTTTAAGGAGAGAGCCCTTAGGGGACTACTAGGGGATGTAGCCTGCATAAGGTGATAAACGGTCCCAGGTTTGTGTTTGTGTGTGTTTTGGTGGGTAGTACATTTTAGGATGATATGGACACTCTGCTTGCGTTGATGCATTTCGTCTCCTCCGGAAAAAAAAAAATCGACTATACTTTCTTTAAAAGAAGTCAAATTTTAATAAAATTTAAATTGGGTATTTCAGAAGCAAATATATATTTAAATGTGTGTTTATATTTACATATATGTATTATATTTAAGAAAACTAACTAAATTACGAACTAAAACATTGTTTATATCAGTATTCTATTTGGAAACAGAATCCTTCTAATGTGCCAGCATTCTGTAAGAATACATGTCAGGGACTTAATGTGAAATTCTCTTTTGGATCACAGAATTTTCAAAACTTTATTTAGGGCTATATTTAGCTATTCCTGAGTTAGTATAGTAGAATATGAGAGAGCCTAAAGAAATTAAATGTGCATAATTATTTGAGCGACATCATATATATCTTTATCAGTCATGTAGTGAAATTCAAAAGGCTCATTGTTAGTGCAGGATGGCATCAAGAAGATGGTTTGGTTCTATAAAAGTAGGGAGCCTACTTTCTTAAGGCTGCAGGTATACGCGTAACTAGTCGATTTGCTGATCAAATCTCTTTAAAGTGCGGCGATGCGTGCCGGAATAATCAGCCAGCTCATAAAAATTTATATTATTCTCAAACTTAGTTGGTGAGTTCGCTTAATTTCACTCCAGGAAATAAGGATAGGCTTACAAAACAGCAATATTTATGGACATTTCCTTAAGTGACCAAAAAGGTTACGCAACAATAATGTCACGGAGCCAGAATTAGAACTTCTAATTTTTAGTTAAAATGATCTCCGGAAGCGACGGCAAGGCACCTAGATTCGATATATCGAAATAAGATAAATAAATGGCCAAATTCTATGCCTTCTAATATTTACTAAATAATTCTTTGACTTAGTACAAACAATTGACTGACTACAAAGTTTGATCGATGTCATTTCTATTACATTATTTGTAACGATAATTTATTTTATTTTTCAGATACATTAAGTCCAGAACAAAGAAAATTGCAAGAAGCTAAATTTGAATTAATAACATCTGAAGCTTCTTATTATAAATCATTAACAATATTAGAAAAACACTTCGCTGCCAGTCCGTCATTTAAAGATGAGTCTGTAATCTCTAAAGTTGATTATAAAACGTTATTTGGCAATGTAGCTCCAGGTAGTATTTTATATATTTATATAATTATCTTTTATTGTAATCAAATTATGTATATTAAAAGTATATTTATGTTTGTTATAGTAAGAAAATGTTCTGAAGCAGTACTGGCCGCTTTGGAGAAATGCTGGCAAGAGAGTATACTCTTAGAAGGTGTCTGTGATGTGGTGTGTCAATTAGCTCAGGATCGTTTTAATAGTTATATTAAATATTGTAAAGATCAAAGTGCTATAGAGAAAACATTGAAAAATCTTAAGTAAGAATTTGTGCTATCATCTACGTTTTAATATTATTATAGAATCAAATAGGTACCAGCTAAATAAGAATTCTTAATATTTTAATTTATAGGAAGAATAACGTTTTTGTTGAAGCACTGAATGTTCTTGAATCATCACCAAAGTGCCATCATTTAACATTATCTTCTTTCTTATTGTTACCAATGCAAAGGATAACTAGAATGCCATTATTACAAGATGCTATATTGACAAAACTAAATATCAATGACCCAGAATATGAATCATGCAAACTTGCATTGACGAAACTTAATAGTGTAAGTATAAAAGAAAGTTATATTTCTTAAGCGTTTTTACTACTGTTCTTACGGTGTAAGAGAAAATATTGGAAACATGTCAATTTTTCGAAATAGAATATTTAACGGGAATAGGTGTTTTGAGAAGCCCTGAATACGAAAAAACTATTTTTTACCAAATAGAGTGTGTGTGTGTGTGTGTATCTGGTGGACAAAAATATCTCATAAACAAAGCTCGAATATGTTATTTACCCTTCCTTGGTGATTAGAAGATTTTTTTCATCTACTCGTAAATCGGTCAGACGAAAGGCGACTCATGGTTTATTTGTACACTTCATGCTCTAATACATATATACTGTCAATTTTATTTATAATATTTTTCTGGATTTTTTTTTTGCGTGACCTAGGGGAATAAAGATCTCTGAGGCCTTTATGTAAACTGCAATTGAAGAAGTTCGGTTGCCTGGAGAATCTGTTTACAGTTTTACACGTTTTCTCGAACATAGTTTCAAAGAGTTTTCTTATAAACGTTTGAACATTCCATATTTCCTCATTGAGTTAAAGGCCCCAAAGTAAAATCCGGAACTCTAAATCAGTCACATTTATTGGTAGTAAAATTTACATCCTCAAAAGCCTAACTTGCTAAATCACGATCAAAAGTTAAAATATTTTAAATATATTCGTTTAATAGATAAATATGCAAAGATAGGAGACGGAAATTCAGATACAAGACATAAATACAGTCACAGACACAAATCTACCGACACCTAGCAATAAATTCGAACATGGCACATTTCATGTAGTCTGTTAAGATTGTGTATTGGGTGTTTATGTATTGTGAAACTTGAGCTGGCTACCTTAGGGCTGACTATCGGGGGCATTTCCATTTGGGGTATCAGTTATGTGTTATTCTTGCTGTTAAGTGGGGATATCCTAAGATTCTTGAAGAAATAATAAATTTTCCCTTACATAATCTTTCACTATTAATCCATAATTACAGATAGCAAATGAATGTAATGAGGCAGCACGTCAAAGAGAAAGGTTGGAAGAAATGGGGTTGCTTAGCCAAGTCATTACTTTTCCGCCATCATTACGTCCACTTCCACTGCTTTCTGCATCTCGCTGGTTGGTCAGATCTGGTCCAGTTACACATATTAATTTGGACGCTAAACTTACATTTAGTAGGAAATTAACAGCACCAAGGAATCCAAAGCTAATGCTATTTTTGTTCACTGATTATTTAGTTGTGGCCAAGAAAAAAGGGTTAGTATTGTTTTATATCTTTATTTTTTTAATTAATTCTTAAAATGTAAAATACCAATAAGAAGGCTAAGTTATTACATTTCTAAATTCTTGTATTTGTCGAAATATAATTTCAATTGATATTAATTTCAGAGAGGATAATTATTCTGTTATAACATATTGCCCAAGAAATTTGGTACAGATTACCAAAATGGATGATGCCATTTCCAGTAGATTTCTAATTATGCTTACTATGTTGGAAAATCATGAAGGAAAAACTCAAGAAATGGTAAAACACAATATACATTTTTAAAGATTTTTTACATAATTTTTTTTTGCTGCATTCATTTAGTTATAATTTAAATTTTTAATTTCCACTTTAGGTATTAGGATGTGGTAGTGAAAGTTCTCGTGAACGTTGGTTACAACCTTTCGAACCGATATCATCATCAAATCCAGATGAACGATTGTATGAAGTATGGGATTGTCCTCAAGTATCTGCTATGCATAGCTATGCCAGTACTCAACCAGATGAACTTACACTACAACAAGGAGATGTGGTCAATGTTTTGAGAAAAATGAATGATGGTAAGTGATTTTTATATTTTGTTTCATGATTTTTTTTTCATTTAAGTACTTGTACATACAAACCAATTCCAGATATGTTCTTTTTTAAACACTCCTCCTTTAGATGTTCAACATTATTTTGGGACGTATTTATTCGCAGTGAAAGATAAATATTTAGTTAACATTTCTCTGAAAAAAAAAAATTATATTGCCTGAGTTCCAAATTATTACTTTGCGTCTGAATTTGTTTTTTGTTGCATTTTAGCATCCTAATTTTCAATTGAAGTTAATTTACTTGTTGAATATTTTCTCTGTTATTGAGACATTGTCTGCACAGGTTGGTGTCGTAAAGTTTGCAAAGTAGCTCCTTCCAGGTTCATTATGTTATCAAATTTACATTTAAAAAAAAACTGATCTAAGAAAATTTAGAGACCGACCCAGTTAAAAATTGTGTGGTTCGTATTTGCTAGATATGAAAAAAATATATCTGAATTAGTAGAGAAAAAGTGGAATTTCTTGAAAATTAATGGGGTTAGTAAAAAATATATAGGTATTCCTTAAAATGTTTTATTTGAAATAACTCGAAAAATATAATCTATCATGTTCTTTGGTTGTAAGCCAAGTTGAGGGGTGATTATGCTCTTTGCATTCGGAGCATGATTTATAGGCAAATTTCTAATTGCATTGCTTTAAATGAATAAATTGCTGGATCGGCAGCTTGAAGAAAATTAACCATTGGTGTGAATAAATTGTATTAATTATAATTAAGTGGTGCAACCTCAGGGCGGTTCGGCGGATGAGTTAACGTCACATTTCCATCCTTGGATTTTTTCTTCGTCAAATTGGAAGTAAATGATTATACATTGTCCTGTCTTGTACCCGCTTGTTCTTCTAAAAAATTGCCTAACATTGCTTAATTGCCTCCGTTCAAGTTCAGTTTTCAGGCTAGGTTTAGTTTTACTCAATTCAGGTGGTTTGATTTACTCAATAAGTTTTGAAATTAATTATTTTACTGACAATGAGTCTAGAGAATGAATTTTCTGAAGAGTTTCATATCTCTAGTGTCCTGTATTTTACAATTATAGCTTATCAATGCTAAACAATCACAAAAACCTGTGCAGACCGTCAGAGGCAATTAGCATCTTGTATTTATTTCTAGCAACGAGAGGAATTCTCAGCGATTATTCTCTCATTATGGATATTCTCAAGTGAAATATATTTAACAGAATTAATTTGAGTATTCTTTTATATTAAAAAAAATTTTTTTTAATTATATATCAATTCAGGTTGGTATTATGGTGAGAGAATCCGTGATGGTGTAAAAGGCTGGTTTCCCAGAAATCATACAGTTGAAGTTGCTTCTGCTCATGTGCGTGCTAGAAATTTAAAACAGAGGCATAGATTGTTAGCATTGTCCAGTAATTTTATTCAACAACAGCAACAGATGAATAAAGCTGGATCCTAAATTTTATATTTTTTAAACAACCGCAATCTTCATTTTTTTTTTTTATTTAAATTGTTTAAAAAATATATATATATTATGTATTATATTTTTAATGAAATGTTTTCCATAAATAAACTCTGCTTAATTTTTGGGGACCACATTTCCGCCAAATTATTTAACCAAAGGAAAATGATTTTTCAAAATATATTTTAGTTAAAAAAAGAAAAAAGTGCTTTATCACATTGTATAGATTGAAATTTTTTTTTTAATGAAATATTTAATACAAGAATTTATTATATACATAGTGAGATTATTGTTTAAATTTAACTTTTCATAATAATAAATTTTTTATTGTAAATATTGTTAAAATGTAATATATTTAAACGAAAAGAAAAAAGATTAAGAAACATTTCCATTTTTTATTGTGATATAAAATTATTGTATTTTAATTAAAATTTAGATCATTATATATATTTTGTAAATAATTACAATATTTTTTTTCGTATGGATAATGCAAAATTTATCATGTTATTAATATCAGAATATTTTACATAATTTTTAATTATGTGTTTTGTTTTCTTTTCCTTTTGTCTATGAAGATCCGGTTTTGATTGGAGACAAACTGCCTGGTAACAGCTGTTTTTACTTGGAAGACGATCATTTCTCTTACGAGTATTGTTGCTAAGTTATAACTTCTTTGGTTTTTTTTTTTTTTTTTAAAAATAACCAAGAAGGTTGATAATATATTAAGTAAAATATATTTGTTGCTAATTTATAAGGATTCCTCTCCAATTTGTTCTCTGCGTTGAAAATCGCAGTAAGTGGAGATATTTCAAAACTAACGTTGCTACACAAGTTTTAGGATCCGAGATTAATCCGAACGATAGTAATTTAAAAAAAATAAAAATAACTAATGAAATATTAGAAAACAAATCTTTTTAAATTCAACAAAAATCCCGATAGAATAAAAATAAACTGATTCATGTTAACTACTTACTATAGATAGGATGTACACACACAAAAAAATTACCATATAAAGAGCAAATTTCAGACACTTTACTTGACCAAAAGTTGAGCATGTAATCTCTTGTAGCATGTAGTAAGAAAAGTAAAGTGAAACGTCGTGTACAAAATGCAGCTTACATAATATAAGCTTTTATACCTCGAATTCTGTCAAATTAATTTTTTAGCAGTTTCTCCAGCAGACATGTAAATAAATAAGTAAAAATGAAGTATATTAATTCCGTCACAAATACTATGAAAGACGTAAAAAGTAAACGGACATACATAATAAATACTATTTCAGAAGTTGTTAAATCGTGAACATATTCTTAAAAAAATTTTCCAATCCATTTTCTAGGTATCGGATAGTTTTGCCTGATAACTACAATCAGGTGTGTTGAATATGTGTTTGGCTGTATGCATTGTTAAATATAATCTTGTACGAGTTTTCCTTCTGCTCTAACCGACTGTACTTTAAAGAAGGTGCCCAATAAAATAAAAAAGATTTTTTTTTAATTCGTAGAATAATAGTTGCAAAGGAATTATAGTTTTTTCTATGCAAAGGAACCAATATTTTGATGAGTCTCAGAAGTAATTCTTCTTCTTCACTGGCACTATATCCTGTTTCTAGGCTTCGGCCTCCACTATACACTACACCAACCAGCCAGCTCTGGCAGTTAGTATCTGTCGAAAGTGCTGCTTTTAGATTTCCCTTCCTACGAGCCTGTACAGTTCACTGTCCAGGGGCCGACAGTGTACTGTGAAAGCTCCGG
This sequence comes from Triatoma infestans, assembly GCA_011037195.1. Taxonomy (NCBI): domain Eukaryota; kingdom Metazoa; phylum Arthropoda; class Insecta; order Hemiptera; family Reduviidae; genus Triatoma; species Triatoma infestans. Next base: position 29,491 of record JAAEAF010005851.1, read on the forward strand.
TGACCATAGCTGTTGGTGCGGCTTAAATAAAAAAAAAAAAAATTCTAAACCTCACAAGTCCATTGACTTTATTACATAGTCATAGATAGTAATAGTAAAATATCAATAGGTAAAAGAAAAAAACATTAAAATTATATGTCGTTTAATAGTCATATCACAGAATTACATTAATTATCTTACATTCACAAACATCAGGTTCATTGATATGCTTAAGTGATAAACAATAACAGGTGAGAAAACAAAAAAAAAAAAAAGTAAAAAAATAAGTAGTTCAATTAAAAACTACTATAATCAGTCATATTGGAAAATAGTAATATTTTAAAAATATCATAAATCTTATTTGTACAGAGTTAAGTAAGATTTGTAAACCCCCAATTATATTAATACTTACCTCATTAATGGAATGCAAGGTATGCATAATTATCCGATACAATGGAATTCACCCCTTTCACTGTCATATTTCAGACAGAAATCTTAGCATTTCATTGATCAGGCTCGGGGCCTTGTATGTTTTACTTCAAATAGTTTTCTAACAAAATATACTTGTATTACTGTGGTGGAAATAATGACAACAATTTGTATCAATGACCAACGCAATACATATGCATTATTATCGACCAACAAATTATAATGACGAGTTTCCATGCCGCGAAAATGGTTCTGATGTTGTAACATTTGATTTATATCTCTTTCCACACTTTGAATGGATGCCTGGAAATAAAAAGTTACAATAATATTTCAATGAAGAAACCATCAATTCTCCCATCAAAATCGGAAATTTAGCACAAATAAAAAGTGTTGATTCAGGCACCATTCCTTACCGTCAGCAATTTTCCCTTATATACACAAATTTTTGTTTATAGTTCTCGCTATTAAAAATAAACAATTCCTTAATAAACATTTTAGAATGCTAATTATGGACTTTCTTTCAAAGGATCCCTCAAATATCAATCGTAAATGTTTTAAATTTCTGATTTATATAAGGCCTGAATTTTTCATTTAAAAATATAATTTTCATTATTAAAAAAAAAATAGCAAAGTTTATCAAAATTATAAATTTTTATCATTAATCTCTCATTGCTACCTATTAACTTCATATTATGAAGTGTTATTGCTTATCAGGGATGCAATACAAAATCCAAAATCCTCGAAATTCTAATTTAATAGTTCGTTAATAGTAAATCAAAAGCGTATTCGACACAAAGGTTTCGCCCTATGATAGTTTAAAAGAAATACCTCTTGACAGACCAGCAAAGAAAAGTAATCTTATCTTTCAGGCTGCCTAAAAGGCCCAGCTAGCAAATTAGCAGTGATCGAGACGAAATTTTACTGTCAGTATTTTTTCCAAAAATATAATACATTTATACTGAAATGGGAATCTCTCAGATTCAAGTTTTAGGTCATACCACTCTGCTGACAAACCGCTTTATTGAATAATTTATAAGTTTCCTAGTTATTCTAAAAGTTCCCGTTTTGTTTTTTTTTCTTTTACTAGCAGAGATATAAAAAATTTCCATTTTAATCTGTATATTATTTTCAGTTTTAAAAGGAGCTCTGCTGATACTGGCTTTCCTCTAATGTAACTTTTGTCTAGTTCGAAAAACCTATAAAGGGTATACTCAATTTAAAATGTGGCACAAAATCCTACGCAAAAACATATGAAATCTTTTAATCGTTTTTGAAATTCAATGTCTTATAGAGACAACAGGGGCCTGATTGAAATATTAATTTCTTAAACCTCGTATCTTTCGTTCTGAAAGATAAAAAAACCAAACCAAAAAAATTTGACGAGTCCAATCTCATATCCAATATTTAACACTTTAAAAATATATAATAATATTCAAAATAAGAAATCTGGAATAAAATATACTTACTGTAAAGTTTTCAACACTAAGATTCAATTCTTCCAGTTCCTTTGAATAAAGTTCCCATTGGTCATATCTGAAATTTTGTGTTTGTTTTTCAAAAGCTACTTCTTTATTTCAGTTAAACACAAATTAAAAACCGGATTAGATATACGAAGTTTTTTTTTGGATTGCAGTAATTATGTAATTTAAAAACAAGTCAAATTCAGAAAATTATTAAAGTAATAATTGCAAATTACATACCTGATTACAGTCATATAAATGTTGATCAATTTGTCAGCGAATCTGGAAAACTGATTATCAACACAAATATGATAGTATCCTCCAGTAGATTGTTGATCTTGATATTCAGCATTCGGCCTCCATTGATAGGGCAAAACTAATTGACCACTCGGATGGCGTACAGCAAATCCTGCCATCCCATCACCACCTCTTAATACCTTTCAAACCAATTCCCAAGAATGGGCATACTTCCTTTAATTTAAACTAAAAAACATAATAACTAAGTTTCAAATATAATTTTTAGACTTACCTGAAAACTGACATAAAATGTAGCTCCTGGATTAACATATTGATAATAACAATCCTCCTTACCGGGATCTACATGCACTTTATAATCCATAGCTACAGCGGGAAGATCTTCATACCATGGTGAATTTGTGGTTCCATCTATAGATATAGCAAAACAAATCAAAAATAACCATATAAAACCGTCAAGAATTAACATTATTAGATACACTTAAAAAACCCAGCTAGTGAAAGTTGACATTTGGCACAAGTTCTCTGAGAAGGTAACAATTGTTTATAGTCCATGTGGCACCGCGGTAATGTTATTAAACACTGTATACAAGATCATTTAAAAAATAATGCCAAGAAAATTTCTCTTAACCACGTTTCTGAATCATTAATTACAAAAGTTACACCTTTGCTCAAGTTAATATTTTGAAGGCAAATTTCTTTGGCATTGGAAATCATCAGCTGTTACCCGATTGCTATTCATAAAACAAAAAAATATTTAAGGAGGTATTATAATAATACGGATAATAACACAGAAAAGTGCAAAACGAACATTATCTTGTAAAACCTTAATGAAGAATCGTTTAATTAAAGTATATAGATAGGTAGAACAATGTCCCTCATTATTCTGCTGTACTTGGTGAAGACCCTGAGGATATTGGTTTGTTGATGACATAAGACCTCTAGTGATTTTAATTCCACCTAACTTTTATTGTTCTTCAGCCATGTCTTTGAAAACAATAAATTTGTCACTTAACGCTGGATACTTAATGTTTTCACCTAAAATATGTATAGTAAGGTGAGTTTTTTCTTTTATAATTGATATTTTAGGCTTAGGAAAAATATGGAAACAATCTATATGTACAAAAATATATGTGATAGTTATCACAACATTTTATACCAATATTCAGAAGCACCAATTAGTTGATTCATGGGACTGATTATTTTGCACATCAAAAACGAAACCAGAAACCCGAGATTCTTGAAAATTCCATGTTTAGGTTTTTGTTTAATATACAATTGCAGTACTCTCCAATAAGCTGTGATTCAACATTTTTCAGTCATGAATAAATTGAATAATTAAGTGAAACAAATTAATCCCCCCTTAATCAATAAGCCTAGTTTTGTTTGAAAATTCATGATTTCTGTAATGCCAGTTAAGGTATAGATTGAGTGCCATATTTGTAATATTTAGATTAAAGTCTATAGCTTTCTATTTCAAATAGAAATATTGGAAAGAAAGCGACAATTAAATGAAATCAATATATAATGAGAATTAGCAGAGGATTTCTTATTAAAATTGTATTTATTATTATTTATTTGTTACCAAAAAGGGAATTATGTTAAATTACTTTTCCTTTGTATGTTTTTTATTTATTGATCACTGCCTATCTCTACCTTGTTGACATTTGATGTCTGCTAGAGCACACTATGATCGTAATTGCTAAATCATTTATTCATTAATATATATTTCTTACACAATTTTTCTAATCATTTTGATATTTCGCTTTAAATTAAAATAATTAAATTTATAAAACGTGTTTTTTTTAAAGGCTTTCACCACGTTCAGCGACGGCTCAGAGAACTTTTCATTTTGGTAGGAATCAAAAACTAACAAATTTTGCACTTTTGAGGACATCACATTCAACTTTACGAGATTTTACTCAGAAGAGTTCTAATGAACCTCAATTAACAATTACAGATGGTATTCTGTATTTTGTAACTTATTCTTAGCTATGTTTAATGTAGAGCTTAGAGCAAGTAATTATTTGTTATTGCAGTAAAAGATAGAGTTAGTGTAATAATGGGGGTTCGAAAAGGATTCACACCTTCGGCACCTGACAGGACACATTTACTCCAGTATCTTCCGGAATCACAAGATGAATTGCCTGTGAGAACGATGAAGGTAATAATACCTTTTGATGTAATACTTAGAGATATAGCAGTTCTGGTATATGAATTCTTGATTAACAAATTTTCTTTCTTTTACAGGATAGCTTTGATACAGCCTTAATTCCTCTAAGCACAGATCCAATATTGCAGGATAAATATATGACTTTGATGGGAAACGTTCGTAAAGGGCGACTTCTTGAAGATATGGATATATATGCCGGTATGTATTTTGTATTTGCGTAATTTATTTTAATTTCTGTTTATGTTTAATGTAAATTACAGTTTTTAATTAACTTTCTTTTAGTTTGGATATGTTTAAAATATATTAAATGCCCAAAAATGAATCCAGAAGAACCTTTTCCATACACGTTAGTAACAGCTGCTGTGGATCAAATTACTTTCAAGGGCTGGCATTGCAAGGTAATTTGTTTATTTATAATCAAAATGCCTAAAAAATAGTAAAATATTTTACACTCCATTAAAGGTTGGTTCAAAAATACAAAGTTCTGAAGTAGTTGCCTACGGCTAAGTTGGATGCTGGGACCCAGAGACATTCAATGATTCACTTAATTTCATCTGTTTGTGCAGATGCGAGCACTATTCCTTTTGGTGATTCTTCACTTGTGGCGCGAGAATCCTGGCTGATGTATCAAGAGTTCGGTTAGGACATCGAGCCTGATTGGCCTAAATCGATTTATCTTTTTGTGAAACCTTTCTATTTCTGAAATTAAAATTAGAATTGGCATATTGATTATAATGGTGAAAATAAGTAAATGTTTAGAAGAGGCCACAAAGTCTAAAACCTCTGTGGATTCTTTGAATGTTGTATAGACATCAGAGAAAGAGCATAAAATCCAAGTGGAAGTGCCAGTATAGATGATGTTAGTTCTTTTGTAGAGTTTGTGAGCCCTAGAAAGAAACACTTAGGATTGTTAAGGTTGTAAGAAAATTAGGTTCAGGATCTTTGATCAGAGTAGAATGTCTGTAAAAGTGCTTACGCTATGACCTTTTAATTTGTTCGGACACAAACAAATTACCGTTTAATTTGTTCGGACTGTGGTGAACCTTAGGTGGGTAAAATCCGGATCTTGACTCTTGTTCCAGACTCGTAGTTGTTCTTCTTTGGGTTAGCTATATGGGCCCACAGAGGACGGAGAGTTTGGCCCTCCCTTCTTTCGAATAATAATAATAATAATAATTGCTGGTAAGCAATAGTTAAATCCTAGCACGTGAGTTTCAACAGTGACAATACTAGGGTCTTCGGAAAAGTGATTTGGTAAAAACTGACATTTCATCCGTATTGCAATATACTTTTCCTTCTTTTTAGTATTTTTTATTCAACACTCATTATTGCAATATGCGTGAAACATTTCTTATACCAAAATCTCGGCGCATTTTCAAACCTTGGTATTTCTCATAGCGGTAACCTAAAAGGTTACCCTACCATCCTATAGGGCCGATATGAAGTGGCCTTTCTTCAAGGATTCTGATTCCAGCCCAACAACATGAACAACATTTGAACTGTTACTAGCAAACGTACATTAGGCAAAGTACTGCAAAGATTGAATATGTAGTTGGGTGCGTCATAGTTGCTTCATTTCGTTGGTTCTGACCGGTTTCGGATTGTCATTCATCTTAGAGTAAGGTTTGAAATCAGTTCATGTAACTTCAAGTATATGTTTATATCACAAACGACACTGTTGATTGAATGTGGGAAGGCGATATACAGAAGTATATGTATCGCGTGTATTACAGCAGAATTGCAGATAAAAGGTTAGTAATAACTGTGGCTCCACGTAGGATATTTGTTCTCTGGGTGTCTTAGAAATGCGCTTCCTAAGATGACCAAGATATTTCCTATTACAAAATTAAGTTGTGGGGATAAAAGCCATATTGGCTTAGGTCCCATGCCAATAGATACCCATGATTTAATAATAAAATTAAATTTTAAATTTTTAAAATATTTAAATTATTAACCCTAATTTGTACCCATTTTTTCTGCTGTAATACACATATTTTTGTAACCTTATAACCTACCGCATACAATCAACCAGTGTCGTTTGTAATATAAGCACATAGTTGAAGTCAACACTATACATAAATTATTGATTGTAAACCTTACTCTGACGATGGATGAAAATCCGATACCGGTCAGAACCCACAAAATATAGCATGCTATGAATAAAATCATAGATACCTACTGCAAAGATAATTGATGTGAGCAATGTTAGCGTATCATGTTCCTTTATATTTAATTTATTTTAAACATTGCATTATAAAAGTAATTTTATGTGAACAAATTCTGTTAGAAAGCCGGATTCACTGCAATTTAGTCTTCATATTTAGAACGTAATCGTCTCTAAGCAAGATTTTTGTAAGTGTGGGATGTTTTGGTGGTAAGTTTGCTCTTATCACGCTAAACCCAAGCTTTTACACACATCAACTATATATTTACAGTCAGTAAATGTTGGGTATGTCATGTAAATGTGTTAGACTGGTATAGATTGCAGGTACACCAATCTCTACACCAATACTGGCCATCCACTTCCGCCTAATGAGAACGTATAATTGAATATTAACCACCCAATAAATGTTGATAATTATTATTTTTCCATATATTTATTTATTTATGTAATAAGGTGACAGATGATATGAGAATATCTGGACAAGTGCAGTGGGTTGGTAAATCTTCATTAGAAGTTTGTGTCTGGTTGGAATCTTTCATAAGTGGAGAATGGAAATTATTTACCAAATCATATTTTATTATGGTCGCTAGAAATTCAACAAATACGAAAAGTTCATTTGTGAATAAACTGGAAATAGCGGGGCCTCATGAAGAAGAGAAATATGCAAGAGCTCGCGGTATTTACTTTCTTTATCTTTTTATTTCTCACTCATTTTTTAATATTTTTTAATTATTTATTTGTAATTAAACTTACGGGCAGCCATATTTTGACCATAAGTTTATTCTCCCTATAGCCTCGCCACTTTTTTTCAGAGACATCCCTAATGTGCTCGATGTTTGGATTAGAGTGAGTGGCTATAAGGCCAAATCCAATGCGAATCCTAATGGACTATTATGGCTATCTTAGGTGTTAGTGTTTATATACAAAATTTAGTGTGTGTGTAAAGTGTAGGATTTGTGTAATTGTTATTGAATCATTATAGGACTGTGTAGGTAATTGTTTATATGAGCTTAATATATTGCGTATTGAATCATAGATACAAACAGGAGTCTCAGTAGGTCCTCATTAGATTAGTCCTTATAAGCACTTCCTCTATGCATTCTAATCTCCATCGTAATCGTAATACTTTTTTAGAAAGAATGCAAAGAAGGAATTTAGGGCAGACAGCATCTCTATTAAAGAAACCACCAACGGAAGATGAACAGAGGAAAATCCATGAAATGTATATAAAAACTGTAGATTTGAATGATCCAACATTAAATAAAAGAATATTACCAACTAATTCAGTGTGGATGGATAATACAAAAATATCTAATATGATATTTCCACATCCAGAGGTAAGTTTTAAATTTTTATGAGTAAAGAGCTATAGAAAAACTTTCTAAATAATAATAATAGAGTTGATAATGAGTACAAAAAGAAAAAAAAATCTTGTAAAATTATGAGAAATACACGAAACTCTTAATAAAGGCATTGCAATTATCCGTCTATCGAGTTGCCTTTCTATTTTATTTTATTTTTCTTTATTTATTTATATCAAATAAATTTAAGTATTTTTATTTTTCTTTTATTATCAAACAAGCAAAATAATATAAAAGAACATAAAACAGTAATAAAACAAATGAAATATAAACATATCCATCTTAAGATATGTCTCCATCCCATATTTCACATTCATTCATGTCCTAGATATCGCATTCATTCTCTCATATTACTTAAAACTAGGTAAAAGGAGAACTAAACTATCTTCCCATACGTCTGGATTTTCTGATTGAAATAACGGCACATATAATTAATTGCAGACTCAGATTTTTCCATTCTCGATAACAATTTTATTAGCTATAATCTCAAAACTATTTATTTGGGTAATCTGTTTATCAGATGATTATTATTGTTTTCAAAATATAATTTATATGCAGTTTCAATCGGTTTCTAAATAATTTTATTTTTTAACTTTACTTCATTGTTTTATTATTAAATATCCTCGTATCTGCAGATTTTCTATTGTTTTAAATGAAATATATATTAAAAATGTAAAGGTTAAAAAGTATTATATTACAAAAAGTCCATGAGCTTTGCTTAAAAAAGTTATACACTATGCTTCAGAGATATTTTCCTTTCCAGTGATAGTCTGCTTCTTTTTGTGGTCATCGACTGTTTCGGGCGTTCGCCCATCTTCAGGATGTTTTTTGTCAAATAGTATGATAACATAGGTTTGCACAGAGCAAATTTAGTTGATTCATTGGTTTTAATTGTTTTTATTAGGACCTAATTAGGTCAAGAGGGGTGTTAGTACCTGAGTGGGAAAACATATTTTTCGGGCCCTAAGTTTATTTCATAATGTATGCAAGTCAAGAAAATGAAATGTTAATATGGAGTGTACGTTACATTAAGTTTGAATAAACATTTATATACTTTTTTATTTATATTCTTATAAAAGTCTGTTACATAGGCTCGTTTAGACTTGTTATATTTAGGCTTGTAAAGAACCCATATTTAAGTATACATGCGTGCGCAAATGGTGTGTCTGTGAATTATGAAAGGTGAAATGTGGAATGGAATGCGTAATTATCAAACAATTTGCTATATAGATTAATTGTTCAACAACATATTTATTTATCTATACTATCTTACGATCATTCGCCCGTATTTTATTATTTCTTGTCAGCAACTGTTACACAGCAGCCCATGGCTGACACAGTTTAATTTAGCAAGTACATGCACCGAAGAAACATAAATATGCGACAATTAATTCTAATTATTGTTACTTCCAGGATAGAAATTCACATAACACCATGTTCGGCGGATTATTGATGAGGATCTCATCAGAATTGTCTTGGATTGTTGCGTTTACATATGGGTAAGTAAAATATTTAGTTTCTTACTTTAGTTTTGAATATTAATAATATTAATTTTAATTTTTAAAATTTCCTGTTTTCGTGTATTCTTTTTTTGGGGAATTTCATTATGGAATTGAAAAAATATCAACGAACCTACAACAATTGATTGAACAAATGGTAGTGAGATATGTTGTAAGATGTTTTTATAGTTTTGAAGCTCATGAACTTAAGAAGTTTTTATTAACAGTTTTAAATCTCGCGAAGGGAAGTGGACTAGCCCATTTCTTCAGAGATCCTGGCGTTCCTGCGGGAATTTAACCTAACAATTCGAACTGCTATCCTCAACATTCTCACAATATGGTTGCAATAATTGTAATTAACCAAACAGTGGTTTTTTATCATTTTATTTTGCTATCTCAATAGGTACGGTTTCGTCACTAAAGTGTCATCTTCAGTCTATATTTTAATATTTGTGGTTTGGTCAACTTTTTTAATTGATTTTTATTATTAAGTGTTATTACTGAATTTACTGATGTATTGCACACTGAGATTTCAACAATTTAATGAAAATAAAATATTAAAATAACAACTGAAAGTTAGTTCACGCCCATAGTAAATGTCATCCTCACTAATTTATTGGAAGAGTTCTCACAATACATATAAGACTTGCAGAGATAGATGATATGCATTACTTGGGTTTAGCAACCTCTAGTTCACTACCTTATACATGAGTCATTATAAACTTTTCAGATGAAATTGGCTTACAGCCACCATAAACACTTATAACAGCTTAAAAGAAATCCAACGAACCAAAATATGCCCCTATCAAATTTAATATATGTCTAGTTATATGCAAGCATTATACTTTTAACTTCAGACAATAATATACAAGAAATTGTTTGATTTTTGGATTTTAAGTAGATATAGGGAGTAAACAATAGTAAGTAGACCAGGTTTTTATAGAAAAATAAAGTAATAATCTTGTAAGGATTTTTGCCCCCAGTTATAGCTTGTTTTTTCATTATCTGGCTCCACGTTTCCGTTTCGGTATTATATACTTCTAACTCACCTTAATCGTCTATCTCGAAGACATCGACTTTTTTGCTGATCAACAGGGGAACACCTAAAACCGATGTGAGGAAACAGCAAATTTTGTATTAGAGTTTAAGAACTGTTTCAACTTTATTTTTTAAAAATCATGGTAGCGAATGATATTTCCATAAATTGTTTGTATATCAGCAGCGGTAATGCACATTGCTAAAATGATCAACTGTATTGCCACTAAAAAGTGCATTAGTCTGGTATCTTTAACGTATCCAAACTCCTTGTAGTTGTATTACTTATATTTTGTATCATAGTTCATTTTCAGATTCAGAATTTGAAAATACAAACCTTTGTACCCAAATAAACTTTTTACTTTGTTCTGGAGATAAGTATTTTTCGAAATTAATTTATGCTGAATATATTTAAACTTGGGCTGAATATGGGATTTTAACATAAAAATCTTGTAAAATTTCAGCAAACAAAGGCCAGCATTAAGACATATCAGTGATATTATTTTTAAATCACCCGTATCTATGAACTCATTTGTTCGAATGACTGGTCAGGTATGTATGTATAAAGAGATATATTTGAATAATATTCACAGTAATAACACAAGACCTGTTTAATTATTCAGTTGGTTTTTGTCTTCCAGATAGTTTTTACAGAATTAAATCACGCACAAATTGTAGTACATTGTGAATTATTGGACCCTATGACAACCAAAATGTTTACTACAAATGTTTTCCATTATACATATGAATTTAATAGTGTACTTCAAGAGGTTGTACCACAAAGTTATCGTGGTGAGAAATTGTTATTATTTTTTTTTGCAATTGTATTCTCTCTGATAAAAAAAAACTAAAACAATACTAGAAAAAGTACTCCAGGTAGGTATAGTAATAGATTATTGATATCATATATCAAGAATTGTTCGTTGCCGATTCAGTAGCTGGAGATCACCAGTATGCAGAGTGAATCAACAACCTTAAGTTTATTTTTACATTATTGTCTGTTGTTATGTCTTTTCAGAAAGTGCAGACTATGAACATATAAAATATTGCTACGAAAGCAGAAATTCACAACATGATGTACCGAAATTTATATTTCAACTTTTCTTTTTTCCAGAACCATTGTGTTACATCGATCTAAATTTAAACAACATTGTTAGGTAAAAATGAATGTCTTATTGAATCTCATAATTAAGGGCATAAGTTGAAGTTTTGAAAGGATTGTTGACGACAAATTGTGTCTTGAATCTGGCCACCGTTGTAGAATATTGCTACGAAATATCAGTGTCTTTAGGATAACATTGCGTCTTTAGGTTTCTTTTGGGAAGATTAGGAGACGCCAACGAAGACTTAAGATTCCGTTAGTTTATATAAAAGTCGTAAGTGTGCATTTTAATTTAAAATACAACAATTTGGAGCATTTTTTGAAATTGTTAATGAAACATGTTTTGCTAAACATATATTCTTACTTGTGGATGATTCAGTGATTTTCTACCAAGTAACTACAATGCTTATGCCTTACAGGCATTTTAAAATATTTCAGTGATTCAAAACCGCTAGGATTTTTTTCCCTATGGTTTATTTGGTAATAATTTTTATGGTAATATATTATTTTTGTTATAATTCTACATGTTTGATATGTAGAGGGAGTGACTTTAAAATCAAATTCACTGTTACATATATTAGTATATTAATACATATATTGTATTTGTCTGTAAGTGTGATGTAGTGGTGGGCTAAGGTGTTGCCTGAAAATACGTTTAACTGAAATATTTACTAGTAAGAACTAGAATATTGAGTTGTCAGGTGTATGTAAATGTTGTACATGTTCTGCTTGGGTACTAATGTAATAGAAAAATAATTTATTTGTAAGCCATAACTTTTATCTGTTGATCAGAAAGACCGCCTGAGATGGGTGTTATATGAAAGGTATTCAAGCTTATTACTAAGCCTACTTTTTTTTCTTTCTTTTGGGGGGAGGTGGTGATGAAATGCATTTACGCACGTCATGCCGGGGTCCCGCGACTAACGGCTAAAAACCCCCCTCTGCTGGGACCTAGTCTGGATTCGCTGATTCCAGCACTACATCAAGCTAGGTCTCTATCCTATCCACCTAGGGGTTCCTCCTTTCCTGTTCCTCTAGGTCCTTCTTTGTAACGAGAATTTTCCTCGCGTATCTCGCTATCAGATTTCAGTTAGTCTCGTTGAACAGCATTGTCTTTACCAGAGAGTCTGAAGTCTGCCGCCCAATCGCCGCCTCTACGTCCCTCCTCAAACGCTTTCTCAACACATTCCTCAACTCCTTTGATTAGCTTGGCAGTCCATCGACCCCGCTGATCGCTCTCCCAGGAGGCCTGCCAGTTCCGCAAGGTTCATTTCGTTCTTCCCTTGAGAGTATTTCTTTTCTTCCTTCCACCCTCCTGCCATACAGTCTCTTACGTTCCCCTGCGAGGAATGCAATGGGGACCACTCCGGCAATAACCATCACAGCAGGTTCGGACATAGTGCGATACGCAGAGGCGATCCTTAATGCACCCAGCCTCTGTACTCTGGCTAACCTTTTCCTATAAGTCTCTTTATTGAGCGCATCTGCCCACACTTCGGCTCCATAGAGGAGTAACGAGTGGGTTACGCTCATTAGCACTCGACGCGTACTGGCCTGTGGGCCGCCAACGTTTGCCATCAACCGGCTCAGTGCAGCAGTGTCCTTCGCGGCCTTATCCGCTGCATACTGTATTTGCTTGCCGAAACTCAACTTCTTATCGATTGTTAGTCTCAAATATCTTGCGGTGCCCTTAGAGATCACGGCTTCTTCTCCAACGCGCAATAAGATGCTCATGGGGATCCTCTTTTTTGTAAGAACCACGATCTCTGTCTTGGACAATGCCAGCGACAATCCGTGCTCGGCCATCCATCTTTGACGACACGCATCACTTGATTCAGTTTTAGCTGGGCTTTGTATTACTAAGCCTACTGCTGTTACTGAAACCAACTTTATAATAACTATAACTGAAAAAAAAAAATATTCTATGTAAAATAGTAATAGAACGACGGGTAAAAGTTGGGATCCCCCCCAGAGTCCAGGGATTGTACATTTTTTGTTTTTTTTAACCTACAGCCATCATTGTTGAATATGTGGATGGGTCCGCAATGCTGGATAACATCTGGTATTTTATCCGTCGTTGCATGCACATTGATTTTCTTCCTGACCGTTTTCGGATTTTTTTCCGTCAGAGAAAATTCACCAAGTTCTTGTAGAGAGTTCACTTCAACGTAACGTTTCTGTTACACTCACACTTGTTGATTTGTTGATTGTATATATGTGCGGGAGGTTATATGGTTATCTTACTGTAAGGGTGTTGTGAGGAGATGTTGGTTGTTGATGATCAAGATAAACACCTTAAGATTTGGTTTACGATATATAATTGATGTATGTAAATATATAACTGACTACCAAGGACTTGCACTTAAGAGTTTAGAACAGAACTGATACTGACAGACTGACGTGGCTAAAAATGAGATGTACGGTGCGATATTAACTGATGTGTATCTGAATTCACAGAATGTCTTTTTTGACTCTGTCTCTCGTATATATATCCAACTGCCTCTCCTCTCCTCTCTCTCGAGAGGGGCTCTTTCTCTCTGATGCGTGGTGGGGTTCACTCGCTAGTGTGGATGAGTGGTGGGGGTTCACTACCCCTACATTCCTATGTGTGTATGTTGTTTAATTACAATGGAATTTATTATAAATTTGATTAACATTAGAAAATAGTGTACAATAATACAGGTTTTTGAAGAATACTTTATAACTAATTTTAATAGTGTTGTCAAGTATGCTCAGTGTTTTATCAAGTCCATTTCTATTAGGGCGCGTGATAAGTTATTTCAGGATATACTGTGCTAATAGAAGATCAAGTTTACGAAAGACGATGTAAGTTTATGGACAGTCGAAGCTTGTACATTAATTTTCTTTCAATTATCCAACTTCTGCAATTATTAATTGTACAAGATTTTTGACTGTCCATAAGCTTTATTACTCCATTAGATTCTTATAGTGAAGAACTTGTCTTTACATTGGGAAGAAACCATCCGATTTGCATTGAGACCAGTCTAGTTCCTGGAAGGGTTGTCCGCAATCAGCCTTCACATAAATAAAATAACTATTAAATGGTCTTGATGGCAATCGTATCCATGCAGTTAACCTAAAATAGGTAGCCGAAAACCCTTCAGAGCATGGTTCGTTAGAGACGGGTCTTATACGTAGCGTCTCGCGTACATTTGCCCTCGCGAAAGTTTAGTCCTGAATTACTTGACAGTTATTAGATTATTATTAAATTATTATTATTATATTATTTTATTATTATTATTATTATTATTATTGTATTATTATTATTATTAGTATTATTTTATTATTATTGCTATATTACTATTATTATTATTAATTAATAATTATAGTGTTGCGGTGCAAGAGCGGCGGGAGACCTATCGCCGAGGCAATATGGTATATGGTTTCAGGTCTGGGCGGTCCACAGTAGGCGCGGTCCAAGAAGTCATTGAGGCATTACGCAGGGCGGAGGATCATAATCATCACTCTCGTCGGGTGGTCCTTTTGGTCACGCTTGACGTTAAGAACGCCTTCAACTTAGTTAGTTGGGTAGATATGCTGCGAGCGCTAGAGGAAACGTTTCGAGTCCCAAAGTACCTTCTGCGAGTGATAAGTGATTATCTGCGGAACCGATCGGTTATTTACCAGACCTCGAGAGGGCCAAGAGCATCCGCAGTTACGGCAGGTGCAGCGCAGGGATCGATCCTGGGCCCGGATCTCTGGAATGTGGTGTATGACAGCCTGCTTAGACAGGAAATGCCAGAAGAGACAGTTTTAGTTGGATACGCAGACGACGTGGCAGCACTTGTTGCCGCACGTGATGTCGAGAAAGCCCAACTAAAATTTAGTAGGGTGATGCGTATCGTCAATCGATGGATGACGGAGCACGGACTGTCTTTAGCACTGTCCAAAACAGAGATCGTGGTCCTGACGAAAACGAGGATCCCCACGAGCATATCATGGCGTGTTGGAGAAGAAGTGGTAACCTCGAAGAGTACTGCCAAGTATCTGGGTTTGATGATTGATGGTAAGCTGAGCTTCGGTAAGCAAATTCAGAGCGCAGCGGGTAAGGCCGCAAAGAGTGTTGCGTCCCTCAGTAGGCCGATGGCGAACGTTGGTGGCCCCCGGGGCAGCCACGCCGAGTATTGATGAGTGTGATACACTCAATACTCCTTTACGGAGCTGAGGTGTGGGCGGATGCTCTTAACAAGGAGGCCTACAGGAAAAGAATGGCTCGTGTGCAGCGGCTTGGTGCGCTGAGGATTGCCTCTGCATATCGCACGGTGTCTGAGCCATCGGTTCTTGTGATTGCCGGAGTGATCCCGATTGCATCCTTGCTAGGGAACGCAAGATCCTCCACGAAAGGAAGGCAGAGGGGAGTAAGGAGGCTCTCTCCAGGGAGGAGAGGAATCGGACTTTCCGGAGGTGGCAGACTTCCTGGGAAGATGATCTGCGGGGCCTATGGACCGCTAGGTTGATTAGGGAGGTAAAGCCATGGAAAGAAGAGGCCACATGGGGAAGTGGACTATTACGTCACACAACTCCTGAGTGGGCATGGGTATTTCAGGGCGTACCTGAAAAAGGTGGGAAAGGTAGAGAATGAGGAATGCCTTTACTGCCCCGGCATTCCGGGGAAACGATGCTTCCCAAACGTTTTTCTCCTGCGGTCGGTGGGAGCGGCTCAGAGGTTATCTCGAAGCGGTGATTGGGCAACAGACTCCAGATACTGTAGTTGAAGCTATGCTGACCAGTGAGGCCAACTGGCAGACTGTAGCTAGGTACGCCAAGGACGTTCTTCAGCGGAAGAAGCAGGACCTGGACGACTGCCAAGTAGGGTAACACCGAAGGAAATACCCAATGAGTAAAGACAGAGGCCTAGCTCTGAAGTAATGCTGGTCGCCAGTGAATCCAACAGAGTGTGTAAACTAACTTTGCTCTGTGCAAGTCTGTGTTGTCACACTGTCTGAAAAACGCATCCTGAAGACGGGGGAACGCCCGAAACCGGTCGATGACCACAAAATGAAGCCGGCTACCACGGAAAATGTCTCTGATGCTTTCCACCTCTGCTGGACCAACCACCACAACAATTTTTATTATTATTATTATTCAGGATAAGATTTATCGCATCGACTTTGCTTAAATCATTGTTTACCCCTTCTTCAGCAAGTTCGGCAGTTTCAGATTATATCTGGTGCCACAAGTCGGTTAGTATACGATGTGCCACCCGGGCTCATTGATTCCTTGTATGGCTATTCCTTCTATTAGCTAAATAGTGTCAACCTTTCGCCATTGACAGCCCATTTACTAAAAAAAAACATTATACACAATCGTTTATCTGAAATCTATGTAGAAGTTCCTAATCTATGCTTTTAACTTGCTATAATAATTATTGTACTTTTCCAAGTTATGTGATGATTTAACCCAAAATTGGTTGGTTTCATTGTGGAAGAATATTTGTAATGTAAGTACGAAAGTGATGCATGTGTATAATTAGAATATAATTTAATTAACAATTTAAAAAGAATAAAAATCTGGTGTGAAACACTCGCACAACTTTCTCTTACTCCTGTTCTCAAAATTGTAATTGACAAAGGTTATAGTTTGTGCACCCAATATAACGAAATTCGTTGAAAACTGAAAAAACTGTTCAGTAAAAGCGCACTTACGGTTTTCAAATTTTCTTGTAACTCAGAATTTTGGCCATCCATTTATTTCTAATTAAATTTGTTTGGATGATAGAATTGTATAATCAATTATGATAGCACTTTAGAGAAAAGCACCCCTTCACCCTCCCCCACAAGTGCCCTTAAATGAATTTTTTCAGTGAAATATTTTACATAAAAGTTGTAGATCTTTGCATGTTTAGTTTATATAAAAAGTTTCCAGAAAATCTTCGGAGCTATTTTTGTGAAAATCGCGAAAAAGTGAAAAAAATCATTTAGGAAAATGGTAAGGTAAACACACTTCTGGTCAACTAATTTTTTTCCAACTCGGAATTCCAACAACACATCTAATTCTAATTAACATTAATTAGATGACAGAATTGTCTAATAAACCGAAATAGCACATTAGAGGAAACCGTAACCCCACCCTTTCCACTTAGGTGCCCTTAAATGAATTTTCTCGGAGAAATTTTTCAAATAAAAGTTGTTGCTTTTTATATGTGAGTTGATGTAATAAGTTTCAAGAAGCTCGTCGGAGCATTTTTGAGAAAATCACAAAAAGTATTAAAAAAAAAAAAAAACTAGTTAAATGCTGTTTCCTGTTGAGGAATGGCAGATAACGTACTATCATATCCCATGGTAATACCTAAACGGAATACCAAGTTTGAGCACCCTATGGTTTTTCGTTGTTAGCTATGCTGTACTCAGCCAGACACACATACATACACAGACCATTTGCTGAAAACCACTTTTTTGTACTCAGGGGATATTTCCGGTGAAAACTCGTTATCGAAAGTTAGGAAGGAAACTAGGAGTAAGAGAAAGTAAAAAGGAAAGGAATAGACTGTTTTGTTGGGATTATCCAATAATTGATGTCAATAAAAACTAGATTTTAGGTAATAATTGATTGTTTTATGATAGGGATTTGTGTTGTGAGAGTTTTGGGTCAAAGTATTGTAAGTAGCTAATCAGTAATTTAGATGCACAAAATAAGAAAAGATTTAACAGTAAGTGGCATTTGGTTTTTTTTTTATGTTTACAAAAAAATCATTTAGCATGTTTAAAAAGTAATGTTAATACAATTAGGAATCTTAAACTGCCATATCAACTTTCTACTTACAGATATTCAAAATTATGAAAATGTTTAATTATTCTCAAAGTGTTCTGAATTATGTCCTAGTTTTGTTAAAATTTTAATAGTTCTCATATATTTATTTTTGTAAAAAATAATTTATGTTGCTGTTGTTTTAGAGGCAATGTTGTGGATAGATGGAAGAAGACATTTCCAAGAAATAATGGAAAGAACGTTTTAACAAATTTTACTTTTTTTCTTAAGAAAAAAAATATTCATGGTCTCCTCAACCCACACAACACAATAATCAGTATTAATGTTTTCTAATAGATTGCTTTTAATTGGAGATTAGTTGGTATCTCATAGGGAATTTTGATGTGATTATAAGAAAAAAAAAAAAATTAGTTTTTTAAATAAAACAATGATTATTTAATATAATTTATTTAACAATGACTTTAATTGTTTTTGTAACTCATTAATTTATTAAATCATTGATAAAATTGTAATTTTTTATTTTTGTTTTTCTACATTATCCTATTTTCTAGGCAACTAGATCTTTTTTTTAATTAAAATTTATTGGAGTTTATCTTTGAAAATTTGTTCAGAAAGTTAAAATTAATTATAAAAACCATAGGGAACTAGAAATCTCCGCAATTAAAGACTTCACAGACAGGACAGCTCATACATTTCTAGACAACTTACAAATGGACCATTTACTTGGACAGAAAACAATGCAAGGACGTATTTAAAGATTTATCAACCAATTAGTATTTGTTAATATACATTCTAACCTAAAATATATATATTTTGATAGAAACAATAGTTTTATACTCTCTATCCTTTCTTAACAGTTCCTGAAATTCCTTAAACCTGTCCCTGTTGTATATAAAAATGACATTGTATTAGTAGGATCTGGCAACAAAGCCATAGCTGGACGTTTGCATGTGTATTTACAAAAATGGCCGCCAGAGTTCTCCACCAACAAGCTGTTATTAGTAAGTAAAAAACTCTGGCGACCATATTTGTACATACATATACATGTCCTTTTTCCCCTACACGATGACTTCGGCTATACAGCAATTCTCAAAATTACTTTCTTTACTTTTTTTTTTGGAGTAAAGCTTCATTATCTTATTTACACATTACAGCCCAAAATTCACAATTTATTGTTAACTGGTAACAAATACTTATTATTACAAAAAATTCATACGGAATCTGTCATTTGACAGTTGCAACATGCCTAGAATACGTTCCCCCACTCGCCACGGCCATGCTATTAGTAAACGTTATGCCCTGCTGTGGATGAAATTTTAAGACTTGATGGGTTTTGATCGTAGATAGGTCTCATAGGAAAATCAAATGATCGATGAGCAATTTTGAATAGAATAAAAAAAGAATTGTACAATAAATCTGTAAACATAAAAAAGAAAATAAAGTGTTTATTTGCAATGGTGTTAAATCGCTCTGTCATAGATTGTTAGCTAAATCAAGAGAGAATAGTTTGTAGAAATTAAAAGTAAATAAATTCCAAAATAAAAGTATTTAAAGAATAATATAACAAAAACAATTACAAGCAAAGTTAGATATTAAATAGTAATATCTAACTATCGTAATGCCACAGGTCGGTTAGTATACGATGTGCCACCCGGGCTCATTAATTCCTTGTATGGCTATTCCTTCTATTAGCTAAATAGTGTCAACCTTTCGCCATTGACAGCCCATTTACTAAAAAAAACATTATACCCAATCGTTTATCTGAAATCTATGTAGAAGTTCCTAATCTATGCTTTTAACTTGCTATAATAATTATTGTACTTTTCCAAGTTATGTGATGATTTAACCCAAAATTGGTTGGTTTCATTGTGGAAGAATATTTGTAATGTAAGTACGAAAGTGATGCATGTGTATAATTAGAATATAATTTAATTAACAATTTAAAAGAATAAAAATCTGGTGTGAAACACTCGCACAACTTTCTCTTACTCCATTTCTCAAAATTATAAAATGAAATTCGTAAACACTGAAAAATCTGTTCAGTAAAAGCGCTCTTCAGGTACTTTCAAAGTACAGATGCTGGAATAGACCACCTACTTGGACAGAAAACTACCCAAGGACGTACTTAAAGATATATTGAATATAATATATATTGATATAAACAATATATTTATACTCTCTATCCTTTTTTAACAGTACCTAAAATTCCTTAAACCTGGTCTTTTTCCCCTACGCCATGACTTCGGCTATTCAGCAATTCTCCGTCGCGCGGCCCTTTATAAAGAAACTTGCTGTGATGTTCGCTTAGTTCGATATCCAGGGGGCACGTGGGAACAATCTCGGACGATAACCACTTCACTCACCGCCCCTCTGCCGCCGTAAATATACATGTAAACATTGAGCTCCTATAGCTTTAAAAATTCTAAATTGTTTTGGAAATTATTTTTATTATTCCTAACTTAAATGATCACGGAAAATAACATTTATTATCACCCAAATGTAAATATATTTATTAATTTTTTGTTGTAATTATGTATTAATTAATAATCCCTTCTTTGGGGAAAAAACATTTAGGCCATGCCTCATTAAATCAGTCCGTTCATTATTTTATTAAACTATTAATAAAGTTAAGTATTTATATAGTTTTATCACTTGGCCTTATATCGATTTCTCAAAGTTACTTTCTTTACTTTTTTTTGGAGTTAAGCTTTATTATATTACATTACAGCCCAAAGTTCCCAATTTATTATTAACTGGTAACAAATACTTATTATTAAAAAAAAAATCATGCGGAATCTGTCATTTGACAGTTGCAACATGCCTAGAATACTTTCCCCCACTCACCACTGCCCTGCTATGGATGAAATTAAGACTTTATGGGTTTTGATCGTAGATAGGTCTCATAGGAAAATCAAATGATCGATGAGCAATTTTGAATAGAATAAAAAAATAATGATACAATAAATCTGTAAACATAAAAGAAAATAAAGTGTTTATAGCAATGGTGTTAAATCGCCATAGAGTGTTAGCTAAATCAAGAGAAAATAGTTTGTAGAAATTAAAAATAAAGTAATTCCAAACTAAAAGTATTTAAAGAATAATATAACAAAAATAATTACAAGCAAAGTTAGATATTAAATAGTAATATGATTAATAATTATAAAATAATATAAATTAGAGAAGGGATTAGCTCAGTAGTAGAGCGCTAGACTAGCAAAAATATAAGTTCATGTGTAGTTAAGGTTAGTAGAAATAGTATCGAACAGTTATACGTCAAGCTCAATACTGGATGTGCTTCCATAGTATTAGGCGCCGTTTACATCCCTCCTGCATCTAAAAATCAAGTATATTATGACTACTGTTGACAATAGAGGAATTATTTAAATTCTAACTATAGTGATGCCTTTATCATGGGAGATTTCAATCTACATTCAGCACAGTGGTGTAATACACAGATGTCAAAATCTTTTGGACTGAAAAATATCACACTCATTTTGAGATAATTCAGAGTTGTACTGCCTTTTCTACGACTTATTCTAATGTAGTTTATAATTTCTCTAAATGTAATTTTGATAAGCTATCAAAAGCTTTAATGGATTATGACTGGAAGCCTATTTTAAACTTGGATGACACAAACAAAGCCTTCAATAGCTTTTATAAAGTGTTATACGTGTTGATTGCTGTACATACTCTTTGCAAAAAAATATTCCACTCTCAGTATCCGAGATGGTTTTCTAGGGAGTTAATCCGTCTAGTGATGAAGAAGAAAGAGGCGCATATGTTCTATAAGACTACCCTCTCCATAGTGACTATATACATTTTGCTAATATAGAACTCAATGTATAGTATTGACTAAAATCAAGCTATACTTCTTACTTAGATAAAGTTGAAAACTCGTCATCTGACCACCACAACATTAACAATTTCTGGAATTATGTGAATACTCTAAAACAATCCATAGACCTCCCTCATAGTATACAGTCGGATGGTACTACCATATTACTGACAAATCTATCATGGCCAATACCTTTGCTACCTACTTTGCCAGTGTTTATTCTACTACCTCAAGTTCAGTTCCCAATCAGTCTATAAATTCATCCGTCTCTTTGAATTCAGTAAATTTATCTGCTCTTGAATTTCAAGTTAATGAGGTTACCAAACATTTCACTCGAGATTAATTGTAAAAAAAAGTCCAGGACCTGACAAAATCACACCCATTATTTCAAAACTATGTAATCGTCCTCTATCTCCACTACTTTATGAATTATTTAACTATCTAGGGGAATTATTCCTACTGTTCTAAAAGATGGTTTCATTGAGCCTATTCTTAAAAGTGGTGATAAGACAGAAGTTCACAACTATAGGCCTATTTGTATTCAGTCAGCTGTTGCTAAAATCTTTGAAGCATTAGTACTTAGTAAACTTCGCCGTATCTTGATAATCTCGTCATTCCTGAGCGGCACGGCTTTCAGCCTGGTAGATCAACAACTACCAATTTGCTGGCTTTTAACGATTGATTATGTAGTAAGCATTTGCCGATAATCAGCAGGTAGATGTTATTTATTTGGATTTTTCTAAAGCTTTTGATCTTGTGGATCACTCTATCTTAATTAAAAACTTAATGCTTATTGTATACCCGGCTTTTTATTAAATTGATTTACCTCTTACTTAACGGATAGATATCATGAGTTAAATTATCTTTCGTGATTTCAAAGAAGTTTCTTGTAACATCTGGGGTCCCACAAGGTTCACTTCTGGGACCTTTTTTGTTCAAAATATTTATTAACGACATTGCCTCATGCTTCACTTCGGTGGATTTTGCTCTTTATGCAGACGATGTCAAAATTTATATCTTTAAATCCCCTATCTGATACTTTATTGTTACAAAATTCATTAGACAATCTAGAGAGGCATATGCATATTTATACACAATGGTGCATAAATAATAAAATGTACTTAAACACTAATAAATGTAAACTGGTATCTTTCTATCATAGTAGTTCACCCATTATCCAAAATTACATTTTAGTAAACACATAAGAACTATAGTAAATAAAGTCGATCAAACTTTAGGATTCATAAACAGAAATACAGTACATTTTAGTAATAGTTTCCCCTTAATTACCCTCTATAAGGCCTTGGTCCGACCAATATTGGAATATGGAACAACAATATGGAACCCCTATATAAAAGTCTATAAAGATGCGTTAGAATCAGTTCAAAGGAGATTTCTTCGTCTTTTGTGGTTCACAGAATCAGGAGTATACGGTGACACCCCTTACGAACTGCTACTTGAAATGACTGGACTGAAAGCACTTGACAGCGGACGACATAGGACTGACGGTTATATTTATCTACAAACTAATGCAAAACCTAATAAACTGTCCCGAACTATTGTACTCACTCGACTTTCATATTCCCCAACGAAACACGAGACAACACCTAACGTTTGCAAAGCGATCCTACCAGACTAACTACATTAAGTACTCCGGACTACCAAGACTAATGGTAATGTATTACCTACTGATTGTGACTTATTTAATACTAACTTGCCAACACTAAACAAAGTATTGGAAAAATTAAAAGTCTAAAATCTAACATCCGAAAATACTAGTCCTTTTTGTCCATTTTGGTACCTTACTTTCTATCTTATTATACCTTCCCCTGTTACACCTTTAGGATTTTTATTTTTATTTTGTTTTTGTTTTTATTTTTTATTATTTTTTTTTTGTCTATTCAGAAGTTAAATATTTTCTGTTAAATATTTATGTTTCTGTTAAATATTAAGAAGTTAATGATTTTCTGTTAGAGTATATTTTGTATTGTTAATTAATAGGCAGGCAATTATAATTTGAATATAGTAATATCTTTAGAATTTTTATATATCGGATGTTTATTTTGTAGGAATTCCATTTTTGTACTATTTATTAAGGTAACTGTTAAGTAGATGAAGAAGTTAATTTTCTGTTAAATAGATTATATTTTGTATTGTTAATTAATAGGCAGGCAATTATAATTTGAATATAGTAATATCATTAGAATTTTTATATATCTGATGTTTATTTTGTAGAAATTCCATTTTTGGACGATTGATTAAGGTAACTGTTAAGTAGATTAAGAAGTTCATTTTCTGTTAAATAGATTATATTTTGTAATGTTAATTAATAGGCAGGTAATTATAATTTGAAAATAGTAACATATTTAGAATTTTTATATATCTGATGTTTATTTTGTAGGAATTCTATTTTTGTACGGTTTATTAAGGTAACTAATCTTGTAACTAAAAATAAATAAATAAATTTGTATTTTTTAAGATAAAAGTATATTAATTGTTTTATTTATTACTTTAAATTTAATTTTAAATTGTTTTATTTAGTTAGTTAAAATAACGTCCGCAAACCATTTAAAATTTTTTTTTGTGTGATTAATTAATTATAATTTATCCTGTTTAATTAGTATATTATGTATTACTTAATTTATTTATTATTATTTTTTGTCCTGTTTAATTAGAATATATGTATTAGTTAATAAAAGCCATACACCAGCATTTGCCAAGTTTAATTTAACCAATGATTTCATGGGCAGTGTGATGGATGCAAGAAACTTGGAAATAATATTAATTTATAAATAAATCAAAATTAAGCAATAGACTGACATTCCCTTGCAAAAGGACAAGACCAGGTATACAAGTCCCGTTACTTGTACGGTTCAAGAACAATTATGGCATTGTACTACCCCTTCTCCTCACAGGGGAGGAATTGAAGAAACAAAGAGAAGAGATATTTTAAGGAGAGACTTGCGCTAGAAATCAAGGTGAAAGCATCAGACCAGTATCCTATACCAGTATCAAGTTATAAGAATTTATTATAAGATTTAATTGTGATTTTCAAAGTACTTAATTTCTCTTAGAGAATATATTTAATTTACTCTACCAGAGTGTTCTTAATTATTCTTATACTTCTATCTCTATATTTTCCTCAAACATACCTACAAGCCTTTATACAAGGCTTGCTACACACTACCACTACTAGAACACATCAACACACCAAAACATTACATTGGTGCCAGCTGTTTGGGATATTTTCAACTAGAATCCACAAGTTAAAAGTACGTACAATTTTCAATTTCATAATTAAACAAATTATCCATCAGATAATTTGATTGTTTTTAATTATTTTCTCAGCATTGAATTTTCTAGTGAATTTCATTTTTCAATTTTAGTAATTGTACCACCGTACCCCAATCCCTTGTGAATTTTGAATTTATGAGTGTACTTAATAGATCCCAAATTATAAAGATATTACGCGATAATAACCTTTCTGTTGGAGGCAATTTAATCCAGCTACGTAGACGTCTTGAAAAATTAATCTTTCCCCTAGTAATTCATTCATTTCAAAAATGTATAAGATTAATGGACAAGGTGGGCATTGACGCTGCTATAGAATATTTACTTGCTCAGCAGCAATTAGCAAATCCTCCAATTTACAGTCAACCTAGTCCCTTAAGGAATTTGCAATTAATCAATAGCTTGCCTACCTTCGATGGCGAAAATTCAGCCCAAGTGTCAGATTTCCTTGACCAAATTAGCCATTGTGCTAGTCTTTCTGGCTGGGACGACGCAGCGAAATTAGAAATATTAGCACTAAGGCTCTCAGGGTCTGCAAAAATATTTTACGACACCTAGAAAGCCGAATTACAACGCCAGGGTACAATTATAACGTATCCTCTAATTTCAGAGCGACTTCTAGCCCGATTTCGTAAGGAGAAAACACCCCTAGTCCTCTTACGACAGATGACTAATATTTAATCTCTTCCAACAGAGTCTCCTGAAACCTTTGCGGATAGGATTAGACACATCCAATCCGCCAGTAACGCTCACCCATTCAAGCAGCGTTCGCTCGAGAAGGAGACGATCCATCACCAGAGCAACGCTCACACATTCAAGCAGCGTTTGCTCCAGAAGAAGATGCCTGTAGTCTACTTACACACGACTACCTTACAGAGGTTACACACACGCCTCTCGCCATACCAGAGGATAACCTTCAAGCCTCTACAACTCTAGATTACCTCCCAAATTTTTCGTGCTGAAAAATTTCTCCAGGAGGGGGGATAATGTGATGGATGCAAGAAACTTGGAAATAATATTAATTTATAAATAAATCAAAATTAAGAAAAAGATTGACATTTCCTTGTAAAAGGACAAGACCAGGTATACAAGTCCAGTTACTTGTACAGTTCAAGAACAATTTGGCATTGTACTACCCCTTCTCCTCACAGGGGAGGAATTGAAGAGACAAAGAGAAGAGATATTTTAAGGAGAGACTTGTGCTAGAAATCAAGGTGAAAGCATCAGACCAGTATCCTATACCAGTATCAAGTTATAAGAATTTATTATAAGATTTAACTGTGATTTTCAAAGTACTTAATTTCTCTTAGAGAATATATTTAATTTACTCTACCAGAGTGTTCTTAATTATTCTTATACTTCTATCTCTATCTCAAACAACATTACAAGCCCTTTTCACTAAAACGCTCACGCCACAAGCTACCAACACACATCCCACCAAAACATTACAGCAGACTCTGTTATAAGACATGCAATTACCCTCCATGAACGGCTCAGCTATGTTGAAATTTTAGGCGACAGAGAGAATTATGAATATTTAGAATTTTTAACCACCTCTTTGTTCACAATAATCGTTAAATTCTGCCAAGATTCCAAAAATATTTAAACTTCTCTTTCTAGATTTTCTACTTTAGAATTCAAATATTGGCAGTTGTCTTGAATATATTTTATTGAATATTTTATTTCAGCCACTGCTATATTACGATTATACTCCATGTCATGTTTTAATTTCTCTTGAAATTGAATTGGCAATTCCATAAATTGTGATGCATCCATAGCAGAAATAATTGGTATAAAAATATGTATTAAATCGTAAGAGATCAATAACTCTAATGTCAATATAAGTAATAAATAAATAATTCTGGTTCCAAAAATAATTATATTATTTAATTCTCTTAAAATAATTATATTAAATTCCTCTTAAATACACAGATCCCTTACCACAAATACCCCTCTGTAGAATGTTTGTAGTTTATTATAATAGATAAGTTTTAAAACAATTATTTCAACCTCAACTTGCAGCCAAACGGCTCGATAAAAAGTTAAGACATTTTAACACAGTCACTAGATCCATTAATTTCTGTCTCTACAGATTTTCGAAAGCAAGTAACATTTTTAAACCTTATTTAAAGAGAAAAATTATTAAAATGAAGTCCAATTAGCGGAAGACTGCAAGACTCCGAGAAAGTAATAGTAAACTAGATAATTAATCAGATTTATAATTTATCTTAACTCAAACTTAACAATTTAGAAAATAATAAACAACTAATTTAATATAATTATTATTTCTATTTAAAAAGGAGCATATCATCATCAATGAGCATTAAAAATTCAATCAGCACCAAATAGAACTCAGCAATAGGTCTACAGCAATGCACTCTAGTAGCGGCCACTACTAACTAACACCCAATCATTATCTACACTTGTATTTAATGATTAAATAAACCAGGTAATAAAAATAATTTTATAATTTTACAACTACTTTATTATAGTATTATGATAGAAATATTAACATTATAATGATATCATAATTTAGCGATAATTATTGCGAAAAATATCAGCTAACTATAATGTGAGTGACGAATTGACAGATGAGACATACAACTAAGGGATGTATGTCACTCACAGACAGTAAATGCATTAAAGAAATGTTTTAGTAATTGCAAATTTTTGTAAAGGAGAGCGACGGACAGGGCTTGAAGACAAGTTTATGTGGACTTGTTGGTATTGTCCGTCCGTATGTCACTCCTTGAATATATGAAATTTAATACCGATCTATTTAATATACGAAGTGGATGAAAATAGTGAGGTTCAGATTTATAAAATAAAGAAATATGGTTTGAAACGTCCACATAACTTTCTCTTACACTGGTTGTCAACATTATAATTGACAAATTTTATGGTTAGTTAGTGTACCAAATTTAATCGAAATTCGTAAAAACTGAAAAATTGTCTAGAAACTCGGAATTTGTGCCATCTATTTATCCAATCACGTCTAACACTTCGTAGGAAAGCGTCTTTGGGTTGGTTCGGATAGTAGTACACATGTTTGTAATGTAGATGAACATGGTGTAGGCGGTAAAGAGACACCAGGAGATTCTGGCAACTTAGGGGTTGGACATTATGCAAATAAAGAATTTATGCAGCAAAAATGCTTGCGACATGTCATAATTTGAAGGAATTACAATTATGCTGTATTTATTTAAACCGACCTCATATTATTCTAATATTTTTATAGCAATTTTTTTACAGAAAATCCAGAGTGCCACATAAAGTCAACATAAACATGGACCACTAAAATTCCCCAGCCTAGGCTTATTGCTGCAGGTTGAGATCTGAGACAATCTCTTACCGTTACATATTTTGCGATGTCTTCTCTTTTTGTTCTCAAGTTGAAGTAGATATAAATGAAAACTGTGTGAACGATTGTCGTCGCGTGGGAAGGGGAAGGACAGATGGATAGTGCCGGAAATTCCTGACCATAAAAAAGCAAGAAGAACAAAACGATATAGATTTTCTTGATACACATTATAATCACTCCTATAATGTGCCATTATAACTGTGGGAGCTAGAAGCGTTTTTTGGTCCGATCCAAAGATACGTCCCCAGGGTAGGACAACGTGCACTGCAGATTTTTAAAAAACCTACCAAGCAACAATAAATTGTATACTCTGAGGTTTTTCAATAAGACTGAATAATATTAATGAAAAAGAAATATATTTCTTGTAATATTGTATTTACCAAAAGTCATCACTCTTTACCAAAATTCTTAGACTCTTTTAGTTTACTTTTCCATTCAAAATTAAAGTTTCTAAAATAAAATTGCAAATATATAAATAATCTATGACAACATTGATATTTTGCATGATACTGTTATACAGTTAATAATTGGAATTACAATTATTTGATAAAACATTCATATAGCCACTATTAATATTCTTCTTCGGAACTTTTAGTCCAGATAGAGCAGAGTCGGTGAGCGAATTCTTATCATGTTAGTATTGCAGGTTGTTGTTGCACTGCGCCTTTGGAGATCTTTTTGCCTTTCGAAGTTATAATTTTTGGCAAATTCATATACCTAATTTCTATTTATTTATTTTTTACTATTTTTTTAGGTTTCTCATAATGTCCAACCTCTAAGTTGCCAGAATCTCCTTGTGTCTCTTTACCGCCTACACCATGTTCATATACATTACAAACATGTGTAATACTATCCGAACCAACCCAAAGACGCTTTCCTACGAAGTGTTAGACGTGATTGGGAAACGTTTAACAGATCTTTCGACCATTATTGCAGATAAATTTACCTACATTGCAAAAGCGTGGGCATCAAAATTGAGAGGCCTCGCTCCACAGCAAGCTGTACACCAAGAAAAAAAAATAAATTATGTATTCTATGAGGCACAGTTGGGAAATTTAAATCACTATTGTTTGTACAAATTCAACAGGATGTTTATACAAGGTATGATCAGCCTCCATTCAACACTCTGCCCCCATTGACCCTAATTGCGCACTCAACCCCCGTTTAACCCACAGATCTCATGACAAACTCGTCAGTCACCTTTAAAACCTCAAACTGCTTCCAGTACGCAACCAAAGGAAAAACCGCTGCCACACAACAACAGTCAAAAGGCTGCACAGTTTAGTCACAAGTTCAATGATTTTGCAGATAGAAAAGCATAATTTATATTACTAGAATTCAATGTGTTGTTGAAATTCCGAGTTTGAATACAGTTGGATGACCGGAAGGGCGTTTACTTTACTTAATGATTTGTTCACTTTTTTGCGATTTTCTCAGAAATGGCTCCGACGATTTTCTTGAAACTTCCAGTATAAAATGCACATACAAAGATTTACAACTTTTATTTAAAACGTTTCTCTGGAAATTTCAGATTGATTTCGGAAAAACGATTTCGTATAATTTTTTTTAGTAAATTGGCTGTCAGTGGCGAAAGGTTGACACTATTTACCCAATAGAAAAATAAGTCAACCATACTAAGAATCAATGTGCCCGGGTGTCACAACGTATACTAACCGACCTGTGACACCAGATATAATCTGAAATTGCCCGAACTTGCTGAAGAAGGAGCAAACAAAGGTTTAAGCAATGTCGATTCGATAAATCTTATCCTGAATAATAATAATAATAGTAAAGTAATAATGACTAAACATCCTCGTGGGCAAATTGTACAGCTGACGTGTAAGAATCATGTTAATAACTAACCATGCCCCGGTGGGTTTTACGGCGGCCTATTTTAGATTGCTGCATGGATTACGATAATCATCGAGACCATTTAGGCGGCATCAACCTGGTAAATACAATTTTGTTTATGTGAAGGCTGAATTGCGGACAACCCTCTTCCAGAGAGCTAGACTGGTCTTACATGCAAATCGGACTGGTTTGCTGCAATAATTTTCTTCAATTTCAAGTACAAGTTTCTTCGACTATAAGTAATCTAATAGGAGCAATAAAAGCTTATGGACAGTCAAAAAGCTTGTACAATTAATAATTGCAAGAAGTTGCATAATTGTAAGAAATATCAATTGTACAAGCTTTTGAGTGTCCATAAACTTTCCATCGCCTTTCTTCAAACTTGATCTATTCTTATTAGCATAGTATACTCCTGAAATAACTTATCGCCCCCTAGAAGAAATAACTTGATAAAACACTGAGCATACGTGAGAACACTATTAAAATTTAGTTATAAAGTATTCATCAAAACATGCTACTTATTATACACTATTTTCTAAAGTCCAATCATAATTTATAATAATTCCATCTGTCATTAAACACACGCACGCACACATAATTACATAACCTTTTAACCTCCCGCACGTTTATACAATCAACAAACCAACAAGTGTGAGTGTAACAGAAACATTACGTTGAAGTGAACCCTCTACACGAACTTGGTGAATTTTCTCTGACGAAAGAAAATCCGAAAGCGGACAGGAAGAAAATCAATATGCATGCTACGATGGATAAATACCAGAAATCATCTAGCATTGCGGACCCATCCACATATTCAACAATGATGGCTAATGGTTACACAAAAAACTGGTCTCTGGAAGGGGGGGATTTTTTCTATATATATGAGCGGCATTATGTGGAGCGTTCAGAACGTCAAGATCAACAATTATCAACTAAATTTGCTCTGTGCAAGTCTATGTTATCACAGTGTTTGGCAAAAAACATACTGATAATGGGCGAACGCCCGAAACCGGTCGATGACCACAAAAAGAAGCAGGCTATCAGGGAAAATATCTGTGACAACTGACAGACCTTCAATTTCACTCTAAAATACAGTTTTTCAGAAAAACGTTCCGAATAAAAGTGGTACGTTTTTATCTATGCAGCAAGCATGCCACAGCTGTTATATATATTATGTATACATGCACATACACAAATAATATTCATGACAATGATATTATTCATTTTTTACATGAAATTCCAAATTTGGAATCAGTAGATTCCCAACCTTCACCTGCATCAAAGAGGAAGAAGAATCGCAAATAGAGAATAAGGCAATAAATTTGCCGAAAAGTCGATAGAAATTTAAAAAGAGTTCTTTTGTATGAGCGAACCTCAACATAGAATTTACAGCATTGAATGCTTCCTTCTATTAGCTAAATAGTGTCAACCTTTCGCCATTGAAAAAAAACATTATACACAATCGTTTATCTGAAATCTATGTAGAAGTTCCTAATCTATGCTTTTAACTTGCTATAATAATTATTGTACTTTTCCAAGTTATGTGATGATTTCACCCAAAATTGGTTGGTTTCATTGTGGAAGAATATTTGTAATGTAAGTACGAAAGTGATGCATGTGTATAATTAGAATATAATTTAATTAACCATTTAAAAAGAATAAAAATCTGGTGTGAAACACTCGCACAACTTTCTCTTACTCCATTTCTCAAAATTATAATTGACACAGTTTAATGAAATTCGTAAGCACTGAAAAAACTGTTCAGTAAAAGCGCACTTCGGGTTAACATCCTTTCTTAACAGTTCCTGAAATTCCTTAAACCTGGTCTTTTTCCCCTACGCCATGACTTCGGCTATTCAGCAATTCTCCGTCGCGCGGCCCTTTATAAAGAAACTTGCTGTGATGTTCGCTTAGTTCGATATCCAGGGGGCACGTGGGAACAATCTCGGACGATAACCACTTCACTCACCGCCCCTCTGCCGCCGTAAATATACATGTAAACATTGAGCTCCTATAGCTTTAAAAATTCTAAATTGTTTTGGAAATTATTTTTATTATTCCTAACTTAAATGATCACGGAAAATAACATTTATTATCACCGAAATGTAAATATATTTATTAATTTTCGTTGTAATTATGTATTAATTAATAATCCCTTCTTTGGGGAAAAAACATTTAGGCCATGCTCATTAAATCAGTCCGTTCATTATTTTATTAAATTATTAATAAAGTTAAATATTTATATAGTTTTATCACTTGGCCTTATATCGATTTCTCAAAGTTACTTTCTTTACTTTTTTTTGGAGTTAAGTTTTATTATATTACATTACAGCCCAAAATTCCCAATTTATTATTAACTGGTAACAAATAGTTATTATTAAAAAAAAAAATCATGCGGAATCTGTCATTTGACAGTTGCAACATGCCTAGAATACGTTCGCCCACTCGCCACTGCCCTGCTATGGATGAAATTAAGACTTGATGGGTTTTGATCGTAGATAGGTCTCATAGGAAAATCAAATGATCGATGAGCAATTTTGAATAGAATAAAAAAAGAATGGTACAATCAATCTGTAAACATAAAAGAAAATAAAGTGTTTATAGCAATGGTGTTAAATCGCCATAGAGTGTTAGCTAAATCAAGAAAGAATAGTTTGTAGAAATTAAAAATAAAGTAATTCCAAACTAAAAGTATTTAAAGAATAACATAACAAAAATAATTACAAGCAAAGTTAGATATTAAATAGTAATATCATTAATAATTATAAAATAATATAAATTAGAGAAGGGATTAGCTCAGTAGTAGAGCGCTAGACTAGCAACGTGAAATCCCGGGTTCAAATCCAGCCATGCTACCCTTAAGGTGGGAATACACGGTCCAGTGTTATTTGGTCAGTGCACTGATGAGAACCCAGCCAGTTCACTGACCAGTGTTTTACACAGGAGAAGTAAATTGTCAGTATTATCAAAGACAAATGCTACTGCCAGTCATATAATGATGTATATTGATGCAGAAATATCTTAACATAAGTTAAAAGTTCTGTTACGTAATATTAAACAAACATACTAGTTATATCAAGTACGTAGGACTATTATAGTGTGACTTTCTTCAAGAATAGTACTTTCAACGATTATTGTAATATATAATAAATGTAAATCTATTTAGTACCATGAAATCACATACGAAAAAGATCCTTGATTTGGTTAATAAGGGAATGTAATTATAATAATGCCTTTTTGGTTTCCTACAATATATTTCATAAAAGTTTATTTATTTATTTTGAAAAAGTAAACTACCCAGTTTGAAAAAAAAATTGTCATTGGAATTTTAAAAAGAAGTCATGGACCTTAAAAGTTGTAAGAACTACTTAGATTATAGTATACTTAATCAGGGAAACATTGATATATTCATGAAAGATATGATAATTATGGAATTAGAAGAACGTAATGAAAAGAAAAATAATTTAATTTTCTTTAACGTTCCTGAACACCGTCGTGAGTTAAGTGAAGAAAGTAGGCAGTATGACAGAAATCAAGTTGATAAAATTATGAAGGTTACTGGTGTTACCGATGCCACTGTTGGGACTACCTTAGACTTGGTAAACCTTTTAATGCTAAAGTTTGACCAATCAAAGTAATTCTTCAGCAACGAGCTTCAGACTTTGAGGGTTTTAGAAATAGAATTAAACTACCTGATAAACCTGATTTAAAAGATATTAATACTAATAATAATAATAATAATAATAGTGTCTTTATTGAAAATATTGTTTACAAAAAATATTATTTACAATTATTAAAAGAAAACCATGTGACAGACATACTCATTGGCCAAGTGACCGTTTGAGGAGGTCGCCGCAAATAAACAGAAATATTAAACTAATAAACTTCATATTATATTAAACAATAAATAAAGAGACAAAAAACAAACCTCAAAAACTGTTACAACTAACTACAAAACATATATATATAGACTTCAGTAATTAAATTGGGAGACCATTTCATATCTGTAGAGCCAAGCTAGTTTACAATAATTAATTAAACATAACCAATTTTTGCCATTGAGGTAACTCAGAAATTCATCTTGACTTAAGGTGCTTTGATTGAAATACTTGATTCGGAATTCTCTTAGTCTGGGACATACCGCCACAAAATGAAAAACGTCTTCTATTCTATCTTGCAAGTTAAACAGAGAGCATAATTTTACATTTTGTTTGAATGAATATTTATTTAAATGCAACACTTCCCCACTTAATTTAATAAGCCAGCTACAGAGTTAGCATCTAAATTAATATTTGCAACATTAATCTGTTGATCTAGCTGCTTATAAAGGACATGTCGCTTACTATTTTGTGCTGCTAACTTAAAATCATTAATTAATTTTACCCTCATTATTTCTAAAATTTGCGGTATTCTTAACTTTCTGGAAATAAAGTCCGATAATGTTATATTGAAATCTAGGCACAATTTTTCCCACTCTTTGTATAGAAATATCTTTTTAGCAATAATTTTTTTCAGTAGAATAGTCGGGTACCTAAACGTTTCTAGTGCTTGACATTTATCAATATATTTCAGATGTAATTTAACTGTATAAAGAAAAGTTGGAACTAATTTTGTTTCAAGAAAAATTACAAAATTTGGTGTAGTCAGAGGAAGATTAAAAATTTTTTTAACGAAATATTTTTGTAACTTTTCCACGCAATCATACATAGTACAACCCCAAATCTGGGCACCATAACAAACTATTGCTCTGCTAACAGCATTATATATCCGCAACTTAGATGAGAGTTGTATATTTTTATTTAACAATAAATTGTTAAAAATATTTAAAGCAAACTTAGCTTTAGAGCTCTTTTCTTTAAAATATTTTTCTAAAGACAGTTGCGACGTTAAAGTTATCCCGAGGTACTTGTAACCGTTCACTACTATCTTTTCTTGTTTATGCCGCCAAACTTCTTTCCTTGCAGGCCTACCGCCATTCCGAAAAACTACAATTTTAGACTTGTTTAAGTTTACTTCCAGATTCCATTTCAAGCAGTATTCTTCCAATGACTTGATCATTTTCTGTAGGGCAATTTTATCGGAAGCCAGAAATACCAGGTCATCGGCGTACTAACATCTTGAATACTGTGTCATCTATTTGAATACCCCCGTCTAAACAATCCATTAAATCATTAATAAACAAGGAGAATAAAATTGGGGACAACAAACAACCTTGTTTCAAACCTATATTAGTATCGAAACGTTCAGATAACCCTATATTAGACCATACCGAAGCATGAGTACCGGTGTACAAATTTTTTATAGTTTTTAATACTTTAGTTGACAATCCGAGTGTTGTAAGTTTGTAAAACAAAGCCGGTCGATCAACCCTATCAAAGGCGGCAGAAAAATCGATGAAAATAGCATATACTTTCTTACGTTTCTTACTTAAACTAATCTTGACAATACTCATTAGATTCATGACATTGTCAATAGTCGAGTAAGACTTTCTGAATCCAGCTTGGTACTCTCCAATTAGATTATTCGCGTCCACCCATTTTATGAGTCTTGCCAGAATCAGACCCGTAAACATTTTTCCTATTACACTGCCAAAAGAAATACCTCTATAATTATTCACCTCAGTCACGTCGCCTTTTTTATACAGAGGGAAAATGATAGAACTTTTAAAACACATAGGAACTAAGTAAGCCAGTGTTAAAAATATTGTTCAATATTAAGATAATTTTATCTAAAAACTTATCCGGGCTATTTTTGAAAAATTCATAAGGTGTTTTTTTAAATTAATAAGTTCATACCTGGTGCTTTATTATTTTTAGCTTTCCCTAGTACATCTAGTAATTCTGATTTTTGGAATGGGAGAACTAACATATCATCAATTATGTAGGGTTCCGCATAACACATTCTCATAGCATTTAAAGGCGGGTTCAACATATTTTTGAAATAATTAATCCATTCAGCCATAGAAATACCCTGATCTATTTTAAAATGTTTAACTTTTAGGGAACGAACTAGCCTCCAAAATTGTTTCGAGTCCCGCACCTCCCTAAAATCACAAACAGTTTTTTCATAATATTCTTTTCTTCTTAAGCGGCATGTACTTTTATATTGTTTCTGGGCATTTAAATAAAGAGATTTAATAAACATGGAACTAGTTCTTTTATACAATTTAAGTAAGGCATAAAGTTTCCTTCGGGCTTTCAAACAGGCCTTATCAAACCATTCCTGCTTAAAGGAGAATTGTTTATTTTCATTATTTATTAAATTATGATTTGTAGCATAATTCAGGATCATATTTTGTATTTGCAGTATATCTAAATTAGGGTCACCCAAGCAATTGAATCTGTCAAACGTTAATCTTGTTATTTCTTTACTATAGTCAGTACGATAGTTAGGGTTCCATTTTAATTTTGGGAGCAGAGGTACAATTGTATCCGAGTTTGTGTAAGTGAAGGCACATTTTATTGCAATAGGTAAATGGTCTGAAAATGGTTCGATAATCACTTCAAATGATAAAATTTGATTTACTAATTCGGCGGAATAGCGCACAAATCGATAACTGAAGAGCCCTGGGCTCGTATGAAAGTGTACTCACCACTTTTATCTCCTTTAATTCGACCATTTAGTACTATAAAATTGTAGTCTTCAAAGAAGGAAAGTAAGGCTTTACCATTAGAATTAAACGTAGCATCTTTAGAAGTTCTCGATACTTCAAGATCATGTGAACCAGCTGACAAATATCTCGGAATAACTTGCACGTCTCCAATTCTACCATTGAAGTCATCTATTAAAATGAACTTATAAGTATTGTTATGATCAACCAAATCAAAAAGTCCCTGAAAGTCCTGTAATCAATGATTGCAGTTCAGATACACTGGAATTAAATAAAAAACATCACTATTATTAACTATTTCTACTG
Organism: Triatoma infestans; assembly: GCA_011037195.1. Classification (NCBI taxonomy): domain Eukaryota; kingdom Metazoa; phylum Arthropoda; class Insecta; order Hemiptera; family Reduviidae; genus Triatoma; species Triatoma infestans. Next base: position 66,931 of record JAAEAF010005851.1, read on the forward strand.
CCTCAAAATTAGAAATGTTTTTAAACCTAACCTTGTTTTGAAGTGAAAAATGTCGTTTTATACCAAAAATGTTACCTCCACTGGCTCTACCATAACGTGATTCTCTAACCGCTGGCCTCCATTTTAATTCATAATCACTAAACAGAGTTTTAAAACTTAAAAAATATTTTTCCTCCAAAAAAAACGTTTCATATAAAAGAAATACCTCATATTTTTTTAAAAAAGATAAAAATTCTGAATTATACATCTTATTCTTTATACCTGACACATTTAGAGCAACAATATCAAAATAGGACTTGTTACTTTTTCCAGAGTGGCCATTTTTATTTTTTTCCTGAGACAGTGGATGATCCTGAGTCACTGCGGGGACGAAAAAACTCCTTTATATTACTACCACCTGGTGATGAACCTAATTTCTTTGCCCTTTTCCTTTTCTTTAACCCTACCACTCCTTCGGCCGCAATTTCCTCTTCGGTCTCCTTGTCTATATCAGTTACATTGTCATCCATTTGTAAGACTTCTGAACATTGAACTAAAACCGTGTGGTGATAAAATTTCCCATCCACTATTAATCCATTATTCCTAATTTGACTAGTTCTTCCTTTGGCTTTCAAATTATAATGAACTTTTATCAACTGTTTGCGTAGAAATAAGGTTTCCTTATCATAGTCCTCCGACATGTATATACCACTGCCTTTTAAGTTAGCTGCATTTTTCAAAATACTCCTTTTCTTGATGTTGGAAATCAAAGAGAATACAACTCGACGCACTTTTTTATCTTCACTACGTTTTCCAATTCTTCTTACGTAATTAATTTCTTCTTTATTAATTTTAACCTTCATTACATTATTGCAGAGATCCAATACATTATTTTCCAGACTATCGAAACTTTCATTATTATTCTCTATCAATCCAAACAACATTACATTATTGCGCCTTCGTAGATTTTCTATTGCTTTCTGTTGCCTTGACAAAGTTATTTTAAGTTCTTTATTTTCCTCTACAAGTGCACTATATTTTTTCCCGTGCTCTTCTAACACGGACGAAATATTTAAGCTACTAATTTCTTCTTTTATTGCTTGTTTTATTTCCATTTTAATATCCAATTTAAATTGATCAAACATTTTAGCAAGATCACTAACAGTGACAAGTCATTTTATATGAATTGGTTTTAATCCGTTTGTTTAAATGTATAAAATTGTAAATATTAGTATAAGAGCAAATATTATTTTGTATCTTTATTTATAGGTCAGTATTACTTTTATTTTAATCTCAATCAGCTATAAATATTTACTCTACTGCATTATGACGCAGCCCTGTTATCTTTGTACTACGTCAAACCTGTATCATAACTACGTATGCACTATGTAATGTACTTGCACGATTTTGTTTCTGCCTGCATAAAATCTGTTATAATGCTTTGAACTATTTTACTAATTATTTCAGTTTTTCTCAACCACACTATGAATTTTTCCAGTGTCTTTGTACAGAATAACTAAAGATTACCTTGCCTTTAAATTATTAATACAAAGAAAGACTCAACATTAATGGAAAGAGAAATCTTAAAAACATTAAGACTGGATTTGGAAAGAAGAATCAAAGCAGGTGAAGATAATTTAACTATAAAATACATTAGTGGTCATCCCTCGAATAGTGACCAAAAAAACCTAAAATTTACCAGTTACAAGTATATTATCAGAATTGTAATAGAATTAGAACTAAGTTGCAGGTATTTAAAAGAAAATCCAATTGTAGTTTTTATGATATCATTGTTTTAACCGAAACCAATCTATAAAGTGCAATTAGTACAAATGAACTGGGTCTTATCAATTATAATACATACAGAAAAGATCGAGACTTGATACCTCAGATAAGAAAAGTGGTGGAAGGGTGCTAATATCACTTAAGAAAAATATAAGTTCATGTGTAGTTAAGGTTAGTAAAAATAGTATCGAACAGTTATACGTCAAGCTCAATACTGGATGTGCTTCCATAGTATTAGGCGCCGTTTACATCCCTCCTGCATCTAAAAATCAACTATATTATGACTACTGTTCGACAATAGAGGAATTATTTAAATTCTAACTATGGTGATGCCTTTATCATGGGAGATTTCAATCTACAATCAGCACAGTGGTGTAATACACAGACGTCAATGTTTCCCCTCAAACTCTCTCCGAATCTGGAAGAATTATCCTGGACCCCTATGGTTATGCGCAAATGTTTCAGGTAAACACAATTAAAAACCATCAGCATGAATTTTTAGACCTGATACTTTCGACGAGGAAGGAAACAGAAGTTAACGTGACATGTGACAAAATCTTTTGGACTGAAAAATATCACACTCATTTTGAGATAATTCAGAGTTGTACTCCCTTTTCTACGACTTATTCTAATGTAGTTTATAATTTCTCTAAATGTAATTTTGATAAGCTATCAAAAGATTTAATGGAATATGCCTGGAAGCCTATTTTAAACTTGGATGACACAAACAAAGCCTTCAATAGCTTTTATAAAGTGTTATACGTGTTGATTGCTGTACATACTCCTTGCAAAAAAATATTCCACTCTCAGTATCCGAGATGGTTTTCTAAGGAGTTAATCCGTCTAGTGATGAAGAAGAAAGAGGCGCATATATTCTATAAGACTACCCTCTCCATAGTGACTATCTACATTTTGCTAATATAGAACTCAATGTAAAGTATTGACTGAAATCAAGCTATACTTCTTACTTAGATAAAGTTGAAAACTCGTCATCTGACCACCACAACATTAACAATTTCTGGAATTATGTGAATATTCTAAAACAATCCATAGACCTCCCTCATAGTATACAGTCGGATGGTACTACCATTACTGACAAATCTATCATGGCCAATACCTTTGCTACCTACTTTGCCAGTGTTTATTCTACTAGCTCAAGTTCAGTTCCCAATCAGTCTATAAATTCATCCATCTCTTAGAATTCAGTAAGTTTATCTGCTCTTGAATTTCAAGTTAATGAGGTTACCAAACATTTCACTCGAGATTAATTGTAAAAAAAGTCCAGGACCTGACAAAATCACACCCATTATATTAAAACTATGTAATCGTCCTCTATCTCCACTACTTTATGAATTATTTAACTATCTAGGGGAATTATTCCTACTGTTCTAAAAGATGGTTTCATTGAGCCTATTCTTAAAAGTGGTGATAAGACAGAAGTTCACAACTATAGGCCTATTTGTATTCAGTCAGCTGTTGCTAAAATCTTTGAAGCATTAGTACTTAGTAAACTTTGCCGTATCTTAGATAATCTCGTCATTCCTCAGCGGCACGGCTTTCAGCCTGGTAGATCAACAACTACCAATTTGCTGGCTTTTAACGATTGATTATGTAGTAAGCATTTGCCGATAATCAGCAGGTAGATGTTATTTATTTGGATTTTTCTAAAGCTTTTGATCTTGTGGATCACTCTATCTTAATTAAAAACTTAATGCTTATTGTATAACCGGCTCTTTATTAAATTGGTTTACCTCTTACTTAACGGATAGATATCATGAGTTAAATTATCTTTCGTGATTTCAAAGAAGTTTCTTCTAACATCTGGGGTCCCACAAGGTTCACTTCTGGGACCTTTTTTGTTCAAAATATTTATTAACGACATTGCCTCATGCTTCACTTCGGTGGATTTTGCTCTTTATGCAGACGATGTCAAAATTTATATCTTTAAATCCCCTATCTGATACTTTATTGTTACAAAATTCATTAGACAATCTAGAGAGGCATATGCATATTTATACACAATGGTGCATAAATAATAAAATGTACTTAAACACTAATAAATGTAAACTGGTATCTTTCTATCATAGTAGTTCACCCATTATTCCAAATTATAAGAAATTTGGCGTAACTCTAGAAAGGAATACATCAGTTAAAGATCTTGGAATACTCTTTGATCAGAAATTACATTTTAGTAAACACATAAGAACTATAGTAAATAAAGTCAATCAAACTTTAGGATTCGTAAACAGAAATACAGTACATTTTAGTAATAGTTTCCCCTTAATTACCCTCTATAAGGCCTTGGTCCGACGAATATTGGAATATGGAACAATAATATGGAACCCCTATATAAAAGTCCATAAAGATGCGTTAGAATCAGTTCAAAGGAGATTTCTTCGTCTTTTGTGGTTCACAGAATCAGGAGTATACGGTGACACCCCTTATGAACTGTTACTTGAAATGACTTGACTGAAAGCACTTGATAGCAGGACTAACGTTATATTTACCTACAAACTAATGCAAAACCTAATAAACTGTCCCGAACTATTGTACTCACTCGACTTTCATATTCCCCAACGAAACACGAGACAACACCTAACGTTTGCAAAGCGATCCTACCAGACTAACTACATTAAGTACTCCGGACTACCAAGACTAATGGTAATGTATTACCTACTGATTGTGACTTATTTAATACTAATGTGCCAACACTAAACAATGAATTGGAAAAATTAAAAATCTAAAATCTAACATCCGAAAATACTAGTCCTCTTTGTCCATTTTGGTACCTTACTTTCTATCTTATTATACCTTCCCCTGTTAAACCTTTAGGATTTTTATTTTTATTTTGTTTTTGTTTTTATTTTTTATTATTTTTTTTTTGTCTATTCAGAAGTTAAATATTTTGTGTTAAAAATTTATAAATTTCTGTTAAATATTAAGAAGTTACTCTACCTCAATGAAGCTTAACGAAGAGCCGTCCAAAAAAAGGAAAGCTGCAGAAAAGTTGGAGAGATTTAAATACCGTCCAACAAGTTCTAAAACTGATCAGACTTCCTGACCACCTCTCTCGGGGACCCCTTGGCGGACGGGATCTAGTGGATACTGCAACTTAGGCGAGGATAATGCGTACACTAACAATAAGCTTCATATTTTATTTTGTAATGTCAACGGGTATAGAAATGTATTTAATCTCAATGAGAACGAGTGTGAGATTCTGAAGAAGAGCTCAGTTATATGCTTTGTTGAGACATGGTTAACTACTAACGAATTCAGCCTCCCAACTTGGCTACATGATTTCATGCCATTCTCTAGCAACGCAATTAAGACAAATATAACAGGCAGAGCTAGCGGCGGATTGATAACACTCGTCAACAACAAATTCTCTGGAACGGTAACACACGTCGAAACTACGCGTTACTGGATATTTGTTAATATTAAAATTGGTGTTGATCTTATAACTGTAGGAAATATTTACTTACCCCCTGGTTGCGATTTTGATACTTGTGTGGAAAATCTTAACTATACAATTCTCAACATTATTAATAACTTCCCAGATGCTTGTTTGGTTATAAATGGAGATTTCAATAGCCATGTTGGATGCTTAAATGAGTTAGAAGAGGATTTCCTGCTAAACTCAAATCTTTACGAGATCCGGCAAAGCAACCACAGTAATGTCAATAGGCGTGGTAAAGTCCTTGTTGAAATGCCTGAATCTCTTGGCTTAGTATTGTGTAATGGCCGTTCAGTCTCTGACAGACCAGGAAAATACACTTTTATTTCAAACCTTGGGAGAAGCACTATCGACCTTGTGTGGATCAATGAAAATTGCTTTCGTATTTTTGAAGATATGAGAGTAACAGTATGTTCGGAGATCCTAGACCACTCTGCTTGTATTACTACTTTACAACTTCCAATCCCCAATCTATTCAACCTGCAAATAGAAAACCCACCTTCTCTTCTGGCTAAGTATATACATTGGGATGAAAACAAACTAGCAGATTTCAACGTATTCTTGTCTTATTCAAGTAGAATTTATTTCTACAGCGAGGATGGTAATTGTCTTCATAATAATTTCATTGAAGCTATGTATGAAGGCTTGTCTCAGTCAGGCTTATTGCTACAACGGAAAACGAAAGGCAAGTCTCTATTTCTCGCTAAACAACACTGGTACGACTCGGAGTGCAAGAATTATAAAAGGACACTTTATAAAAGTACCGTGAGCTGGTAAGAAATAAATTCTCAGCAGATACTCTTGATGAATATCTGAAAATAAGAAACAGTTACCGGAAAATGATAACGGATAAGAAGATGGAATACAGACTTTTTATTATTAGAAACCTTCAGGATGTCAGAAACAGTCGTGTGTTTTGGAAAGCAGTAAAGTTATTAAAACCATTCCACCATCAGCCTAATAAAATAGGATTGACCGAATGGACCAGTTTTTACCAAGCACTACATGGACCAAAACAAGTACGAGATACACTATTCTATACCGCAACTCACCCACTCACAGACATAGATATATCACTGGAAGAACTTCAACACTGTATCCTAAGCAGCAAGAATAGCAAATCTGCAGGAATAGATAACATCATCTATGAAGTGTTCAAAAACCTTACCCCACAATGGGAACATTACCTTTTAAACCTATTCAACCATATATTGCCTCAGAGAAACCACCTAAAGCCTGGACAAAGTCAAAACTGCATCTGATATACAAGAAAGGTGACAGAATGGATCCTGACAATTACAGGGGAATTTCACTCATCAACACGACTACCAAACTATTTACAAGTGTTCTAACGAATAGACTCATGTTATGGGCTGAAACAGAAAGAATGATCCCTGAAGAGCAAGCTGGCTTTAGAGCTGGAAGAGGTTGTATTGATCACCTGTTTACACTTATGTCACTGATATGTATTAATCTAAGGAATAAAGGCAGTTACATCTATGCAACATTCGTCGACCTGAAGAAGGCATTTGACTCCGTAAACCATAACTTGTTATGGGAAAAAATGTATTCAATAGGTGTCGGAGGAAAACTTCTCAGGATAATGAAGGCGCTATATGACGATGCAGTTATGCATATCTCAGTAGGGAACAACTTATCGGATGAGATTGATATTACCACAAGATTATTGCCTCAGCCCAGCACTCTTCATTCTGTTTATCTCTGACATTGTGAAATACTTTCAGGGTAATGGTGCAACCGGTGTCAGCATTAATGAGAAGAAGGAAGTAGCAATGCTCCTGCTGGCCGACGACATTGTTCTTCTGAGTAACTCCTGGCAAGAGGCACAAAAAAAACTGAAAATCCTTGAGCAATATTGTGGGAACAACGCGTTAACCCTAAACCCTGACAAGTCTAAAATCATGGTCTTTCACAAATCTCCAAGAACGAAGCAGTTGAAACCTCTGTATTGGCATAATGTGCGTTTGGAGTACACCAAAACTTACACGTATCTCGGCTTACCACTTTCGTCTACAGGGAAATACCAAAAGGCAACGGATCATTTCATACAAAAATCTTCCATAGCAAGTGCCAAAGTGAAAGAGATTTTAAGAAAAGGCAAAAGTGATGACTGGAAAACTAAAACTGCATTATTCGACGCCCTGGTGTCTTCAACTCTGTTATATGTCTCTGAGGTATGGGCTCTCAGGTATTTAGATGCAATAGAGGCGGTTCAGTTAAAATTCTTCAAATCTCTTCTCTTCTGGCCCAGGAGCACTCCAAATCATGTTGTTCGTCTGGAGACTGGTCGGTTCCCCTTAAAATTGATAATCCTAAAAAAAGTAATAAACTTCTGGACGAAATTGTCACGTTTATCTGAGGAAAGGCTGCCACGGTATGTCTTGCACGACTGATTTCACTAGACAGAGACTCCAAAAATCGGTCGTCAGATTATAATTGGGTCACACAGATCAGGACAGTTGTTGCACCTATTGCCTGTGACAAAGACTTTTCACAAATCCTCACCAACGGATTAACTGGACTTAAGGAAGTTATGTTGGAAAAAATGCGAAATCACCTTATTTCCATTGACATTGATAGAGTTCTGAATTCCAGCAGAAACCCAATTTATAGATGCATTACCAATTTCAACTATGGTCACCCTGAGCTATACCTCACATTCCGGGTCCAGATCCAGAACCTGAGATTAACAATCCAACTAAGAGTCTCTAACCTCGAAGAATTAAATCTATATGCAAATAATACTGCTTTCAAGTTAAAAATGAATGAGCCTTGTGTCATTTGTGGTCAGGTAATATCCATTGCGCTCTACCATTTACTACTGCAGTGCCCAGTTCTTCATGAATACAGAATAAAATACCTCCAGAGCTACATCACTAATACCTGCCACTCCTTAAACACACAAAGTATCCTGGACTTTGACTGCACCCTGAAACTGAACAACATTTTTACTTTCCTTGTCACCTCGCTGAAGGTTTATAATAAAATAGCTGTACAGCCTTGAACGTGTGTGGATTCTCGCAGTTATGGTTATTTTAAGTGGTTGTGTATCTCAAAAGTGCGGTTTAAGATTAAGTTACTGTGTTCAAACAGATTATTGATTTTCTCAGATTAAGCAGTTGCTATTGGATATATATGTATTTTGTTTGTTGGTTTATATGTGTTTTTCTATATTATATTCTGCCTACTATTAAGGAATACAATTTACGTTTATATACTCCTTGCTGCCACAATGTATGGACTCATCCGTACCGTTTGTACTATTTTTTGTATGCTTACTAATTTGTACAAGATTTCAGGCAATTATAATTTGAATATAGTAATATCTTTAGAATTTTTATATATCTGATGTTTATTTTGTAGGAATTCCATTTTTGGACGATTTATTAAGGTAACTGTTAAGTAGATTAAGAAGTTAATTTTCTGTTAAACAGATTATATTTTGTATTGTTAATTAATCGGCAGGCAATTATAATTTGAATATAGTAATATCTTTAGAATTTTTATATATCTGATGTTTATTTTGTAGGAATTCTATTTTTGTACGGTTTATTAAGGTAACTAATCTTGTAACTAAATAAATAAATAAATTTGTATTTTTTAAAATAAAAGCATATTAATTGTTTTATTTATTACTTTAAATATAATTTTAAATTGTTTTATTTAGTTAGTTAAAATAACGTCCCAAAACCATTTAAAATTGTTTTTTGTGTGATTAATTAATTATAATTTATTCTGTTTAATTAGTATATTATGTATTAGTTAATTTTATTATTTTTTGTCATGTTTAATTAGAATATATGTATTAGTTAATATAAGCCATATACCAGCATTTGCCAAGTTTAATTTAACCAATGATTTCATGGGCAGACTCTGTTATAAGACATGCAATTACCCCCTAAGAACGGCTCAGCTATGTTGAGATTTTAGGCGACAGAGAGAATTATGAAAATTTAGAATTTTTAACTACCTCTTTGTTCACAATAATCGTTAAATTCTGCCAAGATTCCAAAAATATTTAAATTTCTCTTTCTAGATTTTCTACTTTAGAATTCAAATTTTGGCAGTTGTCTATAATATATTTTATTGAATATTTTATATCCGCAACTGCTATATTACGATTATAATCCATGTCATGTTTTAATTTCTCTTGAAATTGAATTGGGAATTCCATAAATTGTGATGTATCCATAGCAGAAATAATTGGTATATAAATATGTATTAAATCGTAAGAGGTCAATAACCCTAATGTCAATATAAATAATAAATAAATAATTCTGTTTGCAAAAATAATTAAATTCCTCTTGAATACACAGATCCCTTACCACAAAAACCCCTGTGTAGAATGTTTGTAGTTTATAATAATAGATAAGTTTTAAAACAATTATTTCAAGCTCAACTAGCTGCCAAACGGCTAGATAAAAAGTTAAGACATTTTAACACAGTCACTAGATCCATTAATTTCTGTCCTACAGATTTTCGAAAGCAAGTAACATTTTTAAACCTTATTTAAAGAGAAAAATTATTAAAATGAAGTCCAAATAGCGGAAGATCACAAGACTTCGAGAAAGTAATAGTAAACTAGATAATTAATCAGATTTATAATTTATGTTAACTCAAACTTAACAATTTAGAAAATAATAACTAATTTAATATAATTATTATTTCTATTTAAAAAGGAGCATATCATCATCAATGAGCATTAAAAATTCAATCGGCACTAAGTATAGCTGAGCAAGATGTATACTACAGCAATGCACTCTAGTAGCGGCCACTACTAACTAACACCCAATCATTATCTACACTTGTATTTAATGATTAAATAAAACAGGTAATAAAAATAGTTTTATAATTTTACAACTACTTTATTATAGTATTATTATTATAGAAATATTAACATTATAATAATATCATAATTTAGCGATAATTATTGCGAAAAATATCAGCTAACTATAATGTGAGTGTCGAATTGCCAGATGAGACAGATTATACAACTAACAGACATGGATTGTGTCAGACAGTAAATGAAATATACAAATATGATGTAATTGAAAAACAATTTTTGTAAAGGAGAGCGACGGACAGGGCTTGAAGACAAGTCTATCTGGACTTGTTGGTATTGTCCGTCCGTATGTCACTCCTTGAATAAATAAAATATTAATACCGATCTATTTAATATACGAAGTGGATGAAAATAGTGAGGTACAGATTTACAAAATAAAGAAATATGGTCTGAAATGTCCACATAACTTTCTCTTACACTGGTACTCAACATTATAATTGACAAATTTTATGGTTAGTTAGTGTACCAAATTTAATGGAAATTCGTTAAAAACTGAAAAAACTGCTCAGTAAAAGCGCACATCCGGTTTACTAATTTTCTAGAACCTCGGAATTTTTGACATCTATTTATTCCTAATTAATTTTGTTTGGATGGTGGAATTGTATAATCAACTATGAAAGGCAAACATAACCCCTCCCCACACCCAAAAGTGCCATAAATGAATTTTCCCAGAGAGAGTTTTAAATGGAATTGTAAATCTTTGTGTGTGTAGTTTATGCAGGTAAATTAAGATAATCGTCGCATCCATTTTTGAGAAAATCGCAAAAAAGTGAAAAAAATCATTCCGTAAAGTAAATGCACTTCTGGTCACCCTATTGTTTTTAAACTCGGAATTTCAACAACATACTGTGAAATGAAGGTCAATGGGGGCTGATCGTACCTTGCATAAAGTTCCTGTTGAATTTGTACAAAACAATTGCGATTTAAATATCCCGACTGTGCCTCATAGAATACATCGTTTATTATTTTTTCTGCGTGTACAGCTTGTTGTGGATCTTTCAATTTTGATGCCCATGCTTTTGCAATGTATGTAAATTTATCTGCAATAATGGTCGAAAGAACTTTTAAACGTTTCCCAATCACGCCTAAAACTTCGTCAGAGAGCGTCTTTGGTTGGTCTAGATAGCAGTACAGATGTTTGTGATGTAGATGAACATGGTGTAGGAAAACGGAGATTTTGGCCACTCAGGGGTTGTACCATTTTAAAAAGCCTAAAAAAAAATATATATAAATAAAAGAATAAGAAATAAATAAATAAAAATTAGGTACATGAACTTGCCAAAAAATATAACTTCAAAAGGCAAAAAGATCTCCAAAGACGCAGTGCAACTAACTACAACCTGCAATACTAAACATGATAAGAATTCGCTCACCGACTCTGCTCTATCTGGACTAGAAGTTCCGAAGAAGAATATTAATAGTGGCTATATGAATGTTTTTTCAAACAATTGTAATTCCAATTATTAAATGCATAACAGTATCATGCAAAATATCAATGTTGTCATAAATTATTTATATATTAGCGATTTTATTGTAGAAACATTAATTTTGAATGGAAAAGTAAACTAAAAAAGTCTAAGAATTTTCCAGAGTGACGACTTTTGGTAAATACAATATTACAAGAAATATATTTCTTTTTCATTAATAATATTCAATCATTAAAAAGGCCTAAGAAATATAGAATTTATGCAGCAAAAAATGCATGCGACATGTCATAATTTGAAGGAATTATAATTATTCTGTATTTATTTAAAGCTACCTCATATTATTCTAATATTTTTATAGCAATTCTTTTACAGAAAATCCAGAGTGCCACATAAAGTCAAAATAAACATGGACCACTAAAATTCCCCAGCTTAGGCTTATTGCTGCAGGTTGAAATCTGAAACAATCTCTTACCGTTACATATTTTTCGATGTCTTTTCTTTTTGTTCTCAAGTTGAAGTAGATATAAATGAAAACTGTGTGAACAATTGTCGTCCCATGGGAAGGGGAAGGACAGATGGATAGTGCCGGAAAAACAAAACGATATAGATTTTCTTGATACAGATCATAATCACTCCTATAATGTGCCATTATAACTGTGGGAGCTAGAAGCGTTTTTTGGTCCGATCCAAAGATACATCCCCAGGGTAGGACAACGTGCACTACAGATTTTTAAAAAACCTACCAAGTAACAATAAAATATATATTCTGAGGTTTTTCAATAAAATATGAAATAATAAAAAATTTCCGAAACTTGGAGCGCTGCAATAATTATACCAATCCTAAAGGAAGGCAAAGATAAAACAGACCCCCACTCATATCGTCCCATCACTTTAATAAGCTGCCTATGTAAGACATTAGTAAGAATGGTGTGTAGGCGACTGACATGGTACCTAGAATCTAATGAACTTCTGAGTAAACTGGTTTCAGGCAAAACCAGGGCACCATGGATCTTTTAGTAATACTTGAAGATGGCATCCAAAACGATTTCAGAAAAAAACACCATCTCATAGCAGTTTTTTTCGACATAGAAAAAGCTTTCGATATGGTGTGGAGATATAGCATACTTAAACAGATGTATTACTGGGATTTAAAGCGAAACCGTAAAATTATTTCACACATTAATTAGATCAAAATTAGACTACCGTAGCAATGCTTATGGCTCAGCAACAGAAAGTAACCTCAAAATTATCAATACTGTTTACAACACTGCTTTGAGAAGCTACGGGCGCATTTCGTCTAGTCCAATTAATAGCTTACATGCGGATTCTGGTGAGCTTCCGTTAGACCTTCGCCAAAATCTGCTTATCCTGACGAAATTCCTCAAAAACCTTTTCCCTCCATATATTTTTAAAAATGAATTTCTCGGCTACCAATTGCTAATGTTTTTTACACTGAGTGCTCTAAGTGCGGTCCTGGTGTGGGAGCGGCAGTGGTCTGTGATAACCGGCAATACATGTTTTCTCTTTCCTCAACCTGTAGTAATTACACCGCAGAAATGGTTGCCATATATAAATCATTATCCCGCAACAGGATTACGGCTCGATTCATTTGGAGTAGTTGCATTTCTGGCTGCATTGTCTGCCTCCTCATTACCGGCAATGCCATAGTGCCCTGGTATCCAAATCAATCGAGCCGTAATCCTATTGCCAAGGGGTAATCTACAATGGGGCTATTTAGTATCCATGGTTCAATCCTGGGTGTTATAAGGCTTATTAAGGACGGGAAGGCAATATCATTTTGGGAGCAGAAACTTTGGAAACGTATCCCCAACGGTTTGGTGCCAGAATATGTATTGCAATATTCTGGACTGCCACATGTGAAAAGAATTTTGTGGGCTATATGATTTATTAACGGCATTATTCTGGCCGCGTAATTACACATCAGCATATTTCTCCTTACTCTTAAAGAAGGTTCCAAACTCGTGCGGATAAAAGCTTTGTAAAAATTTAATAGATTATGGTGATTAGCCCCTGTAGGGGTTTTGGTGAAACCCCCACCACTCATCCACTCTAGCGGAGAGAAACAGCCCCTCTCGCACAGAGAGGAGAGGCTCGGCCAGTATATATATATAAGAGATGGACAGTCAGAGAATCATTCGGAGGAATTCAGTTTTACACATCAGATATCATTCTGTTGATTTACACATCAGTTTAACATCACTCCATACATATCATTTAGCCACGTCAGTCTGTCAGTTCAGTTCAGTTCTAACTCTTATGTGTAAAGTCCTTGGCAGTATGACTATATACACATATATCAAATTATATATCTAAAACCAAATCTTAAGGTGTTATTTATCACTCATCAAGCCACCAACCAACATCTCCTCACAACACCCTTACATCCCCAAGAAGTCCCTTTTAATACTTTTATTGCATTGAGTTTCCTAATGCACTTCTGCTGCGGACGCCAACTTAATTTTGAATTGACGATAATTCTCAAGTATCTCACCTTGTCCGTAGTTTTGCCTGAAACCAGTTTGCGGTTTACTTAGAAGTTCATTAGATTCTAGGTATCATGTCAGTCGCCTACACACCATTCTTACTAATGTCTTACATAGGCAACTTATTAAAGTGATGGGACGATATGAGTGGCGGTCTGCTTTATCTTTGCCTTCCTTTAGGATTGGTATAATTATTGCAGCGCTCCAAGCTTTCGGAAAATATGAAATAATAATTTCATATTTTATTGAAAAACGTCAGAATATATATTTTATTGTTACTTGGTAGGTTTTTAAAAATCTGTAGTGCACGTTGTCCTACCCTGGGGACGTATCTTTGGATTCGGACCAAAAACGGCTTCTAGCTCCCACAGTTATAATGGCACATTATAGGAGTAATTATGATCTGTAGCAAGAAAATCTATATCGTTTTGTTCTTCTTGCTTTTTTATGTTCAGGAATTTCCGGCACTATCCATCTGTCCTTCCCCTTCCCATGGGACGACAATCGTTCACACAGTTTTCATTTATATCTGCTTCAACTTGGGAACAAAAAGAGAAGACATCGAAAAATATGTAACGGTAAGAGATTGTCTCAGATCTCAACCTGCAGCAATAAGCCTAGGCTGGGGAATTTTAGTGGTCCATGTTTATGTTGACTTTATGTAGCACTCTGGATTTTCTGTAAAAGAATTGCTATAAAAATATTAGAATAATATGAGGTAGGTTTAAATAAATACAGAATAATTATAATTCCTTCAAATTATGACATGTCGCATGCATTTTTGCTGCATAAATTCTATATTTCTTAGGCCTTTTTAATGATTGAATATTATTAATGAAAAAGAAATATATTTCTTGTAATATTGTATTTACCAAAAGTCGTCACTCTAGAAAATTCTTAGACTCTTTTAGTTTACTTTTCCATTCAAAATTAATGTTTCTAAAATAAAATTGCAAATATATAAATAATCTATGACCACATTGATATTTTGCATGATACTGTTATGCAGTTAATAATTGGAATTACAATTATTTGATAAAACATTCATATAGCCACTATTAATATTCTTCTTCGGAACTTCTAGTCCAGATAGAGCAGAGTCGGTGAGCGAATTCTTATCATGTTTAGTATTGCAGGTTG
Source organism: Triatoma infestans (assembly GCA_011037195.1). Classification (NCBI taxonomy): domain Eukaryota; kingdom Metazoa; phylum Arthropoda; class Insecta; order Hemiptera; family Reduviidae; genus Triatoma; species Triatoma infestans. The sequence goes on from JAAEAF010005851.1 coordinate 82,084, forward strand.
TAGTTGCACTGCGCCTTTGGAGATCTTTTTGCCTTTTGAAGTTATATTTTTTGGCAAGTTCATGTACCTAATTTTTATTTATTTATTTCTTATTCTTATATTTTTTGGCAAATTCATATACCTAATTTCGATTTATTTATTTTTTACTATTTTTTTAGGTTTCTCATAATGTCCAACCCCTAAGTTGCCAGAATCTCCTGGTGTCTCTTTACCGCCTACACCATGTTCATCTACATTACAAACATGTGTACTACTATCCGAACCAACCCAAAGACGCTTTCCTACGAAGTGTTAGACGTGATTGGGAAACGTTTAACAGATCTTTCGACCATTATTGCAGATAAATTTACCTACATTGCAAAGCATGGGCATCAAAATTGAGAGGCCTCGGTCCACAGCAAGCTGTACACCCAGAAAAAATAATAAATTATGTATTCTATGAGGCACAGTTGGGAAATTTAAATCACTATTGTTTGTACAAATTCAACAGGATGTTTATACAAGGTATGATCAGCCTCCATTCAACACTCTGCCACCATTGACCCTAATTGCGCACTCAACCCCGTTTAACCCACAGATCTCATGACAAACTCGTCAGTCACCTTCAAAACCTCAAACTGCTCCTAGTACGCAACCAAAGGAAAAACCGCTGCCACATAACCGTCAAAAGGCTGACAGTTTAGTCACAAGTTCAATGATTTTGCAGATAGAAAAGCATAATTTATATTACTAGAATTCAATATGTTGTAAATTCCGAGTTTGAATACTGTTGGATGACCGGAAGGGCGTTTACTTTACTGTATGATTTGTTCACTTTTATTGCGATTTTCTCAAAAATGGCTCCGACGATTTTCTTGAAACTTCCAGTATAAAATGCACATACAAAGATTTAAAACATTTCTCTGGAAATTTCAGATTGATTTCGGAAAAACGATTTCGTATCATTTTTTTTAGTAAATTGGCTGTCAATGGCGAAAGGTTGACACTATTTAGCCAATAGAAAAATAGGTCAACCATAGGACTTATTGTCAAGTAATCTAATAGGAGTAATAAAAGCTTATGGACAGTCAAAAAGCTTGTACAATTAATAATTGCAAGAAGTTGCATAATTGTAAGAAATACCAATTGTACAAGCTTTTGAGTGTCTTACAAACTTTCCATCGCTTTTTTTCAAACTTGATCTTTCTTATTAGCATAGTATACTCCTGAAATAACTTATCGCCCCCTAGTAGAAATAACTTGATATAACACTGAGCATACGTGACAACAGTATTAAAATTTAGTTATAAAGTATTCATCAAAACATGCTATTTATTATACACTATTTTCTAAAGTTTAATCATAATTTATAATAATTCCATCTGTCATTAAACACACTCGCATACACACACACACACACACATAATTACATAACCTTTTAACCTCCCGCACGTATATAATCAACAAACGATGCATGCTACGACAGATAAAATACCAGAAATCATCTAGCATTGCGGACCCATCCAAATATTCAACAATGATGGCTAATGGTTACACAAAAAACTGGTCTCTGGAAGGGGGGGGATTTTTTCTATATATCTGAGCGGCATTATGTGGAGCGTTCAGAACGTCAAGATCAACAATTATCAACTAAATTTGCTCTGTGCAAGTCTATGTTATCACAGTGTTTGGCAAAAAACATACTGATAATGGGCGAACGCCCGAAACCGGTCGATGACCACAAAAAGAAGCAGGCTATCACAGAAAATATGTGTGACAACTGACAGACCTTCAATTTCACTCTAAAATACATTTTTTGAGAATCTTTTTTCTAAAAATGTTCCGAATGAATGAAAGTGATACGTTTTATCTATGCAGCAAGCATGCCACAGCTGTTATATATATTATGTATACATGCACATACACAAATAATATTCATGACAATGATATTATTCATTTTTTACAGGAAATTCCAAATTTGGAATCAGTAGATTCCCAACCTTCACATGCATCAAAGAGGAAGAAGAATCGCAAATAGAGAATAAGGCAATAAATTTGCCGAAAAGTCGATAGAAATTTAAAAAGAGTATTTTTTTATGACCGAACCTCAACATCCAATTTACAACATTGAATGCAGCGGTCGTAACGAACACCAAAAACATTACATCTGATGCCACAGGTCGGTTAGTATAGATGTGCCACCCGGGCTCATTGATTCCTTGTATGGCTATTCCTTCTATTAGCTAAATAATGTCAACCTTTCGCCATTGACAGCCCATTTACTAAAAAAAAACATTATACGCAATCGTTTCTCTGAAATCTATGTAGAAGTTCCTAATCTATGCTTTTAACTTGCTATAATAATTATTGTACTTTTCCAAGTTATGTGATGATTTAACCCAAAATTGGTTGGTTTCATTGTGGAAGAATATTTGTAATGTAAGTACGAAAGTGTTGCATGTGTATAATTAGAATATAATTTAATTAACAATTTAAAAAGAATAAAAATCTGGTGTGAAACACTCGCACAACTTTCTCTTACTCCATTTCTCAAAATTATAATTGACACAGTTTAATGAAATTCGTAAGCACTGAAAAAACTGTTCAGTAAAAGCGCACTTCTGGTTAACTAATTTTCTTGAAACTAGCAATTTTGGCCATCTATTTATTTCTAATTAATTGTGTTTGGATGATTGAATTGTATAATCAACTATGAGGCTAACATAAATCACTATAACATAAATTCTCCCCTCCCCTAAAATTGCCCTTGAATGAATTTTCCCAAAGAAATGTTTTTTATTAAAGATGTAGATCTTTGTATGCATAGTTTATATATAAGATGTTTCAAGAATATCGTCAGAGCCATGTTTGAGAAAAATCCCAAAAATGTAAGAAAAAAAAGAAAACTAGTAAAGTGGAACTTCCCGTTGAGGAATTTTGACAGATAACATACTGTCAGATCCCATGCTAATACCTAAACGGGATATCAAGTTCGAAGATTCACAGTTTTACGTTTTTGAGCTATGCTGTTCACAGACACACACACAGACCATTCACAAAAACCACTTTTTTGGACTCAGGGGACCTCAAAACGGATATTTCCGGTGAAAACTCGATATCGCAAATTTGACACGATTGCAATACTTCCTCTTACTAATAGTAAGAGAAAGTAAAAAGAAAAGGAATAGACTGTTATGTTGGGATTGGATAATAATTGATGTCTATAAAAACTAGATTTTAGGTAATAATTGATTGTTTTATGATAGGGATTTGTGTTGTGAGAGTTTTCGGACAACTATTGTAAGTAGCTATCAGAAATTAGTAATTTAGATGCACAAAGTAAGAAAAGATTTAACAGTAAGTGGCATTTGTTTTGTTTTCTATGTTTACAAAAAATCATATTTAGCATGTTTAAAAAGTAATGTTTAATACAATTAGGAATCTTAAACTGCCATATCAACTTTCTACTTTCAGATATATCAAAATTATGAAAATGTTTAATTATTCTCAAAGTGTTCTGAATTATGTCCTAGTTTTGTTAAAACTTTAATAGTTCTCATAGATTTATTTTTGTAAAAAATAATTTATGTTGCTGTTGTTTTAGAGGCAATGTTGTGGATAGATGGAAGAAGACATTTCCAAGAAATAATGGAAAGAACGTTTTAACAAATTTTACTTTTTTTCTTAAGAAAAAAAATATTCATGGTCTCCTCAACCCACACAACACAATAATCAGTATTAATGTTTTCTAATAGATTGCTTTTAATTGGGGATTAGTTGCTATCTCATAGGGAATTTTGATGAGATTATAAGAAAAAAAAAAAAAATTAGTTTTTTAAATAAAACCATGATTATTTAATATAATTTATTTAACAATGACTTTAATTGTTTCTGTTAACTAATTAATTTATTAAATCATTGATAAAATTGTAATAATGTTTTTTCTTTTAATTTAATCCTTAAATAAAATGTTTAGAATGGTTAATTTTTTATTTTTGTTTTTCTACATTATCCTATTTTCTAGGGTTCTAGATCTTTTTTTTAATTAAAATTTATTAGAGTTTTTCTTAGAAAATTGGTTCAGAAAGTTAAAATTATTTATTAAATGAACAATTCCATAGGGAACTAGAAATCTCCGCAATTAAAGACTTCACAGACAGGACAGCACATAGATTTCTAGACAACATACAAAGTACAGATGCTAGAATAGACCACTTACTTGGACAGAAAACTATCCAAGGACGTACTTAAAGATTTATCAACCAATTAGTATTTGTTAAAATATACATCCTAATCTAATATATATATATTTTGATATAAACAATAGTTTTATACTCTCTATCCTTTCTTAACGGTTCCTGAAATTCCTTAAACCTGGTCTTTTTCCCCTACGCCATGACTTCGGCTATTCAGCAATTCTCCGTCGTGCGGCCTTTATAAAGAAACTATGCTGTGATGTTCGCTTAGTCCGATATCCAGGGGGCACGTGAGAATAATCTGGGACGATAACCACTTCACACCGCCCCGCTGCCGTCGTAAATATACATGTAAACATTGAGCTCCTATAGCCTTAAAAATTCTAAATTGGTTTTAGAAATTGTTTTTATTATTCCTAGCTTAAATGATCACGGAAAATAACATTTATTATCACCCAAATGTAAATATATTTATTAATTTTTCGTTGTAATTATGTATTAATTAATAATCCCTTCTTT
>JAAEAF010005852.1:0-26315 GCA_011037195.1 Triatoma infestans
GAGAAGGTTTCTGCAGCCAAGCTGGCCCTAAACTCGGTATGGATGGGAGTTATTTCAACTAAAATGGTACCTCTCTCTCATAAATATCAGATATTTAATTCGGTATGCAGAGCGATTGCCTGCTACGCGGCACAGATTTGGGGATTCCAGCGGTATGAGGCCCTGGAAAAGTTGTTGAGATTTTTTATCAAGAAGCTCTTTTCTCTTCCATCGATTACCCCTAACTACATGCTATATCTCGAAACGGGTGTTGACTTGCTTGAAGTGTTCACTTTTAGTTTACACTTCAGATATTGTCTGAAGGTACTGGAGTTTCCTGCACACCGGCTTCCCAGTATACTGGCGTTGGAAGTCATCAGGCGCAGAACTTTCTGGTTTGAGAAATGGGTTGTTTTGGCGCAGAAATATAATTGCGAATTGGAACTCTCTGCGAATAATGTAATGTTACTTGAACGTCAATTGTCGGTTCTATTAGATAAAATCAGACTAGCGTATAGAGATGAGTCTGTGATGCGTGCAGGACAATCTTCACGATTTCTATTCTATAAGAAATTAGACCTGAGTGTAAGGATTTTTTCATTTGATGCGGACTGTCCTTCTAAGCACTTGTCGCTGAACGATTTGCGATGGTTATTTAAAATGAGAGGGGAATTATTATTTTTGAATTTTACACCCTGGGCTGAGCGAGAGATAGAACTCTGTTCACTGTGTAATCGTAGAGCCAAAGAGGATATAGTGCACTTTCTTGCAGAATGTCCTATATTAGCGGAGTTTCGCTTGCTCTACTTAGGTGTGAGGTCTCTTTCGCTACAGTCTCTTAGGTGCCTTCTGAATTCACTGAATTGTAAGGGGTTAATTAAATACGTACGCTCTGCATGGTTTTATAGATATGAATTGGTTCAAGAGTTCAATTTTTAGACAGATTAATTGTAACAAAAAGAGTACTATTGCAGTTTGTTTATTTTTATAATGTTTAGTGCATAGCTCGTTCTGCTTCTCAATCTTGTATAATCATATCATTCTTTCCATGTTCTACTCAATTATATTTACATCGAAACCAAGAAAGAAAATAATTTCTTCTATTTTATATTAATTTTCTTAGTTGCCTTTTGTATTTTTACTTTTGATGCTGAAAATTGATCGCATCAACCTCCGGCTGACGGATACTTATCCAAGCCGTATATACTTTTCTTTTATTAACAGTTGTATATTTGATTGTTTTTTGTATTCTTGAATAAAGTATATTATTATTATTATTATTATTATTATTATTATTATTATTAACACCGTGGGAAGTGACAGTAAGTTATCTGTCAAAATTACACCATCGGAAGTACCACTTTACTAGTTTTTTTTTACTTTTTTGTGATTTTCTCAAAAATGGCACCAACGATTTTTTTGAAACTTCGAAGATCAACTACACATACAAAGGGCTACAACTTTTTTTTTAAGAACATTGTAGTGGAAAAATTCATTTAAGGGCAGTTATGGGGGAGAGGTGGGGGTGTTACGGCTTCCTCTAAAGTGCTATTTCAGTTTATTAGACAATTCTGTCATCTAAATAATGTTAATTACAATTAGATATGTTCTTGAAATTTCGAGTTTGAAAAACTCGCATGACCGAAAGTGCGTTTAATTTACCACTTTACTAAATGATTTTTTCACGTATTCGCGATATTCTTAAAAAATGGCTCCGATGAAACTTCGTATATAAACCATACATACAAAGGTATGCAACTTTTAATTAAAACATTTCTCTGGAAAAATTCATTTAAGGGCACTTTTAGAGGAGGGGCCAGGGGGTTATATTTTTCTATAGAACTGCTAGAAGTGGCAAATATTTTGTATTATTTATTTCTTTTTTTTCCCCACATTTTTATAGTATGTAGAAATTACTCAACGTTTCGATACTTTCATCGTCATTTTCAACAGTTTTTCCATAATATAATCTGAAGTGTTGCCAGTAATACTTGTGCGAAATTTCGTAATCTTATTTTCACTTAAAAAAGAAGAAAATAAAGGGAAAAAGAAGAAAAGCTAATATACAATCAACAAGCAGACTAAGTGTAGTGTAACAGAAACATTACGTTGATGTAAACCTCTATACGAAATTAATAAATTTGCTCTGACGATGGATGAAAATCCAAAGTCGGTCCGGATTATGAGAAGTATGCATGTAACGACGGATAAAATACCAGATTCTAATATATATTATATTTTATAGGTAGTAAAACTAAACATTGTACTGAAGTGGGCACTTTAGACGAAAGCATAACGCTACTGTTACCTCAAAACACCCCCCTCCCAAAAATCAATTTTCCCCGGAAAATATTTCAAATAAAAGTGATAGGCATTTATGTGTGTACCCAGTAAAGCAGTAAACCCATTAATAACAAGTTTGAGTTTCCTACGATTTTTCGATTTTTAAGATATTTTGTTCATGTTCACACATTACACAGACCATTTTCTAAAAACAATATTTTCGAATTCAGGGGAATTCAGAACAATTATTTACGGTAAAAATCGAATTTTGAAATTTTGACAAGATCGTAATACTTCCTCTTACTATGACATATAGCAAGTACAAAGAGTACCTTGCTTTTATGATTTCGTATACACCAACCCTAGCTGTTCTATATAAAATTCAGTGCTAACAGCTCTACAGTCTGGAACAAGAAAATCTTTCACTGTTCCACCAAATACAGAGCTTGATTTTTTTTTTTTTTTAAACGATCTTTGCTAAACCTCAGGCTGGGCTACATTGCCGTGGGTAACTACCCCATTGTTTATGCTTGTTTGGCTTTTTCAATAATATCCGCAAAATTAGGTCATCTTTGGGATATTGGAGAAAAGCTTTTTGCACACATCGACACGCTGTTTACCAATTGATGAGAATCTTAACTTGGTTCTAAATTCTTGACATCCAGTTTTTTGTGATGGCCACTTACTTTGTCTCTTTGAGCCCCTACGACGGTTAGATAATCCTTGAGTGTATGCATTACGTTTCTACTTCACACATTCGAACAATTCCTCATCACATCGATAAGTGAAGGTTACATTTGTGACCTTGACTTCTTTCTGAATGTTACTGTCACCACTTTTAAACGATTCAAACAAAAAAACGCTGCCCTAGCGCAATAAAACAAATGGTACATGTCACCCTAAGGACATCCCAGTCCGGCTGCAACTTTATAATAATATGGAATTGTGAGGTAATAAGCCAAAAAATATTTCGAAATTTTGACAGGATTGGATATTATTTTTAGTATCCCTTATTTTGTAGTATTAGGAAAAGAAAGTAAAAATTGGATTCAGGGCGCCTAAAACATGCATTTGGTCCTAAGCACTTCTGCGGATCACCCAGGAGTCTTCTATCAAGGAGTGGATAGAAGACCAGTGTCTGCAATGGTGGGAAAGAACACAAGAGGCAGGCTATATACTTTATTAAAAGGCATTTACCTAAGTTTACGAGACATCTACTGAGACATCTAGCCGGAGGGATATAAGGCTAATAGTAGGACAACTAACAGGGCATTGTAGGCTGAATAGGTACATGCAGCAAAAACTACTTGCAGATAATGCGGTATGCTGATTCTACAGGACCGAGGAGGAAACTCCGGCACACATCCTTTGTGAGTGTGCGGGTCTGATGAGGACAAGTTTACTTCAACTGGGGACAAGCAATCCCGAAACTATGAGCTTCATGTCGGAGACACTCTCAGCTTAGCTAGGCCTGATTAAGAGGCAAAGTTGAAGGATGTGTATGATTTTTAGGGATCCACAATAGACCTCTTAATTCATATCGCAGTGGAATGAGGCTCGCTCTCCCCGTTTGTCAATCTAATCAAATCTAACATGCATATCCATGAAAACTCGATACGATTGCAGTACTTTCACTTGGAAAAACTAAGAGAAAGTAAAAACATTTGCATTTTAATTCAAATAAACCGTATATAAAACAATTACCATCGATATTCATTCAGAATTAATTATTCTATATTCTCACACCATTTCTGTCACACACAGTGTACGCAAATATTTACCTACGGCGTTTTTATGTCTCTTAACAGCATACAAACTAAATGGAAACGTGAATAATAATTTTTATCACTTTCTCTTATTTCCTAGTAAAAGAAACTATTGCGATCGTGCCAAATTTTCGAAATTGAGTTTTCACCGGAAACACATGTCTTGAGGTCCCCTGAGTACGAAAATTTTTTTGTTAGCGAATGATATAATATATATATATAGTATTATGTGTGTGTGTGTGTGTGTGTGATCGAAATATCTCGGAATAAAATGGCAGGACGCTCAAATATGGTATTCCGTTTAGTTGCTATCACCGCATCTGACTACAAAATTTATGGCAAAATCCATTAACCGGAAGTGCACTTTTCTGATTGTTTTTTTTTCAGTTTTTCTCGATTTTTCTCGAAAACAGTTCCAATGATTTTGTTTACATAACGGTTTGTTCGCACACTATCTACACATACATATACTTATCACTTTTATTTGAAACATTTTCCTGCACTGTGAACCACTAAATTTAACATTTCGCCAACCACTAGCATAATTTTTAAAGGCACGAATATTATCTGGTATTTTATCTGTCCGTAGCATGCATATTCATTTTGTTCCTGACCGGTTTCGGATTTTCATCCATCGTTAGAGCAAATTCACCAAGTTGAGTTCGTATAGAGAGTTACCTTCAACATAATGTTTCAGAAAAAAAAACTAGATAACCGAAAGAAGCTCAATTGTTCTAAAAAAGTAGATAATGAAGTCCGTTTAAAAGAATATTTGTGAAAAATTTGGACTACTTCCAAGAAGAGCCCCCAAGACACGCAATCAAAACAATGAGGTTGGTGATCAATACGTGGTGAAATAGGGTTCATTTGCCCCTTATATACATATAACATAATAATATTAAGGTTCAAATAAAAGTGTGGGAGAATTTTAGACAAAATAATAAACGAACGGTGGGCAGTGTTCAATCTCCTAGGTTCTTAAGAACATAAAAGTAAAATATTTGTGAGTGAGTTTCGTCTACAAAAAAAAAAAAAAATGTGATGTAAAATTGCCAACGTTTCGATATATTTAGGATCAATTACAAGGCCTACACAAACATATAAACAGTATTTAGACAGAAAATTTTAACTTTCTCTTACTCTTCGGAGAGGAAGTATTGCGATTGTGCTAGATTTTTAAAACTGAGTTTTCAGCGGAAATAAGTTTTCGGGTTCCGTATATACAAAAAAAAAAAAAAAAAAAAAAAAAAAAAAAAAAAAAAATGGTCTAAGCGAATGGTGCCTGTATGTGTAATAATAGAATATTTCCAAAAACGAAAAGTCGAAGGAATCTCAAATTTGGTATTCCGTTTACTACCCACCGTTATCAGATACCAAGATTTCGGGCAAAATCCATCAACGACTTCACTGAATGTTTTTTTTCTCGGTTTTTCGTGATTTCCTCGAAAATAGCACAGACGACTTTCTTTAAATTTCATATACTATCTACACATATTATAACACTTAGACCTCTCATTTTATTGTAACATTTTCTTTAGAAAATTGATTTTTTTATTTATTTATATTAATTTTATATTATTTATGTGCATGAAAAAATTTTCTGTCTAAAATATTGTTTGTTTAGTTTTGTAGTGCTTAAAAAAGATATTAAATTAATAGAAACGTTGGCAATTTTACATCACCAACATAAGAGGAAATGCTCAGGACTTCAAAGCACTGTAGTTAACCACAATATTCTATCAACTTTATATTTATATTTACCTTTGTCCTCACGGGTTGGTCTAGTGGCTAGCGCACTCGCCTTTCGTGCGAGAATTCAGGGTTCGATTCCCTCGAGGGCAAAGTCGGTGTTAATCCAACATCGTGATAAAAAGTAGGTAGTAAAGGCCGAAACTAAACGGCTTGGGAACTGCGGCATGCTTACCACACGCCCCTATTCAAATCGCCGTCTGGCAAGACTTGGCCTCATGGACTGTTGCGCCATAAGGTTTTTATATCTACCTTTCCACATTCTATTTCTTTTCTTAACTAATAATTGGATATATACCATGTCTCTACATTTTCGAACTCTAATCTATAACGCTTCTACTTTTTATAATTTATTTGTTTAATTGCACTAATAATTAGGTCGATTCCTTTTTTTATGTTGTTGAGAGAAACTAGATTTTGATTGAATTAGCTCTTGCGTAGATTTCCATCTTTATAGTAGATACTCTTTCAATAGTGTACAAAATATTTAGCCGTTAAACCTTTAACGAACACAATAAAAATATTTTTTTTTTTTTTTTGTAATATAACATATGCACCATTACAATCAACGCTGCCCGGCGAGCAGCTACAATAGCACTAGTTATGTCACATATTAAGGCAAACGAAGCTTGTCGGAAAGAACTGAATATGACCATTTTTTGGTACTGCGAATTGGGCAGCGTTAACATCAAGCAGCAGTTGATTAAATAATTTATTATAAAAACGGATTTATTAATGATAATTTAAATAATAATTCTATAAAGATCGTTATGTTATTATTATTTTTTATCATAAACTTAAAAATTAATTTTTGTAGTTGTTTTTTGGGGGTGTTGCAGTGTCGCAGTGCTAATGCATCAGCTGCCACTGACTATAACATGAAACTATTGAAATATAATTACTTCTATCAAAAAGAACAGAAATACCGATAATGTTAACGTTATTTAGTTGTTGTGGTTGGTTCCGCAGTGTATCAACTAAATTTGTTCTGTGCAAATCTATATTATACACTGACAAAAAGCAACCTGATGATGGGTGAACGCCCGAAACCTATCGATGACCACAAAAAGAAGCAGGCTATCATGGAAAATATCTTTGATGTTAACGTTACTTATTTTAGTTAAATTAAGCAACTGAAAGGAATAGATTTATGTATTATTATAGCGGTACCCGCCTTGCCATCTTTACGTGAGTGAGCTACAATGTTATAATTTGTGAAGTTTATATTTGTGTTAGGTTTTAACCAAATTTCAGAAAATGAGACCTTTTTTAATATTAATGTTTTGTAAACATATTCCTAAAGAACCTTTATTTCTAAAAAAAATACTCCTTGCATTCCATTGTAATATTTTTAAAGTCTGCATAAACATAAAAAAGCTAATAAGTTTAGACAAATAATAACGATAATAATCTATTATTATTAGATATTAAATACATGGATAAGCTTCCAACCTTTCTTTAATTAATTTTTACCATTTCATTTTCATTGATTTGTTTTTTTATTTCAAGTTTGGCATTAAATTATTTATAACTGAATTAATTATTTCACGGATTTTATAGTATTATTCGTTCTGAAATATTTTTTGGAATCTCAACACGTATTAATTGTTTCGCGTTAATTTCAATTTGAGAGTAATTTGGTTTCGGAGATGTATAGATTCGCGATTTTTTTTTCAGGTACTGCTACCTGGGTACACAATACTATTATTGACAGGTTCCAAGGATTTCAGGGTTAATAGACGAAATTCCTCAGTAGATTTGAAAGAAGGCTAAATAGTGTTCCCATATGTATTAGAGAGCGCTCCTTAGCCAGGAGAAATGAATTTGCCATGCCCACTCTCTCTCTCTCTCTCTCTCTCTCTCTCTCTATATATATATATATATATATATATACTACATCCCTAACCTTTCTCCTTACATTGCAGATGTTCTAATACGTAAAAAATTGCAAAGGGTTCTATATGTAAGTTTCTATGGAGCATCTTACACAATATATGTAAATAATAAATATATATATATATATTCCATAATAATTATATATATTATCTAATATAATAATATATATATATATATATTCCGGCCAGACTTTGACCTCTTAACTTTGACGTCGGCTGTTCAATTATTTCCCCTTTGTCATTTATAATTATTTTTTTTAATATAGTATTTAAATATAGTATAAGCTTTTATTTTATCTTCTGAAAATGACAGATCTACATTTTTAATAATTCCCTGCTACTTTAAAAGTGATCTGGGAATAAAAACCGTCATATTTTTCTCTTTAAAAAAATAGCTTGATAGTATTGACACTACTTGCCGCTTATTCGTTGTGATTTTTATTTTATTTTATCCTTATTTTTGTTATTAATTAATTTGCCGACATTAAATAGTGTTGTAGACACTATTTTCCCTGTTACCTTCAATTATTACTTCAAACGGTCCTGCCTTCAAACTGGTAAATATAGTTTTAATCTGTTCATCATTTTTACATACATCCAACGCCATGTTTATTTATTTATTTACACTTAACGGGCAAAGAAGCCCTTCTATAAGTATGGTAGTATCAAATTAACAGTATACAACATATGAAAATTCTAAAATACAATATATAAAATACAAAATAATATTAAATATATCTAAATATGAATTTAATCAATATAGAATGATTAATTGCACAACAATAAAATAAGATTCTGTATTAATATGGAATTATATGTGTGACAAAAAAAAAAAAAATTAAATTAAAAACATTCCTTAAAATTAAAGATATAAGAAAAGATGAACATATAAGAATGACATGTTCGTAAGGTTGCCAGATCTAATATATTTAATATCACCCTGATATATTTTGTTCTTATTGATATATGATATTAGACTCTAAATATACGTCTATAAATGATATATTTATCCGATCACTGCGATGATAGTAATAATAATTCGTATTAGCGCGCTCATCTGTGACCAAGTAGTGAATGCTGATTAGTTGATAGGAGTCTCTTTTAGGGCGCGCGCTATTGCCAAGTCTCAAAAATGACAAAACTAAAAATTTAGGTTACATATTCTCAAAGGGTGCTCTACACCAACTGACAATCAGATGACATTGACGTAAGATTTTATGGCTGCAGCTGTATGTGCATTTATTTTCGTTATAAATTAACAAATTTTGAAAGATTTAAGTTGGTTTTTATTTAATACAGTTTCAAAAAAATATGGTATATTTCTTTCCTAAATGATATATTTTTGAAATCTTAATCATATATATTTACATTTTTCACCTGGCAACTCTATATGTTCGCCATTAGAGTTTTAAAAAATGATTTTTTATTTCTTTCAATTTATTATGAAAGATATCAATTGGCAATTGGTTTGTAATATTCACCATTCTCGATAATCCAGACTGTTTTAGGTGATTAAATTTTTAATAAGGAACATTAAAGGTGAGTGGAATGAGTTGGTACATTAAAATTAAGTAGGTGCAGGAGTTCGGGGATAGTTTATTGCATTATGAATTAACTTGTAAACAAAAATAACATCGAGTTGTGCTCTTCTGACGGATAATTTAGAAATATCAACTATTAGCCTTTTTTTTTTTATTTGTCTATGGAGGGACCAAGCCCTATGCTATCCAAAGCCCTTCTGGGCCCATATAGCTACCCCAAAGTTCGGAGCCTTCTCAGTGTACTGCCGGCCTCCAGACAGTGTTCTCTGTTGGCCGGTTGGTCTCAATTTAAATTATATATATTTCAGAAAATTTATTTTGAATATTTTCAATCCGTGAGATATTTTTCAGAATGTAGGGAGACCAAACACATATGCATATTCTAAAATGCTTCTGACCATTGATTGAAACAAAAGTTTTAGGCAACCTAAATTATTGAAATCTTTAATAATTCGAACTAGAAATCCTAACATACTGTACACTTATTTGCAGAGTCTAAATAATCAGAAAAAAATTAGCTGCGAGTCAAAGAGAATAATGAAATCTTTAACAGTATTGACAATGGTTAAAACATTACCAACTAAATGATATTGAATGATACTGATTGTTGGCACCCATTCATAAAATCTAGTTAGATTAGTCTGTCTATACAATAATTTAAGGTAGAAATTTTTTTAAAAATTTTGATATCGTCAGCATAGATGAGAAATTCAACATTAGAGAAAATACAAGCAACATCATTCTTGAAAAAGAGAAAAAGATATGGACCAAGATAAGAGCCTTGAGGAACTCCTGAAACAGATTTTATATTGTAAGAACATAAATTTTTTACTTTTGCAATGTGCGTTCTATTCGTTAAATAATTGGAAAACCATTTTAGAAGGTTTCCACTAAATCCATAATGCCGTAGTTTGTGGATAAGAATGTTATGATTCACTTGATCAAATGCTTCAGTAATTTCGGTATAAATGGTATCAACACGAGAGTTCACCAGACTTCAGCAACGGTTTGGTATAACTAATTTTCTATTTGTCAGGAAGATACCTTCATTTCAAGTATTGATTAAACTTTTACATAAAACATTTCTCTGGGAAAATTCATTTAAGGGCACTTCTGGTTGAGGGGTGGGGTTAGGTTTTCCTCTAAAGTGCTGTTTCAGTTTACTATACAACCTATCATCTAAATAATATATTCGAATTAATGAGTTGTTGAAATTCCGAATTTGAAAAAATTCGGATTACCAGAAGGGCGTTTTTACTAAAATGAATTTTTCAGTTTTCTGGTATTTTCGCGAAAACGGCTTCAACGATTTTCTTTAAACTTGGAATGTGAGCTGCACATATAGAGAGCTACAACTTTTATTTGAAACATTTCTCCAGGTGGAGTCATTCAAAGGGGTTTTGGGGGATGGGAGGGGTTATGTTTTTCTCTAAACTGCTATCGTAGTTGATTATACAAATCTACCACCCAAACAAAATTAATTAGAAATAAATAGATGGCAAAAATTCCGAGTTTCAAGAAAAATAGTAAACCGGACGTGCGCTTTTACTGAACATCTTTTTCAGTTTTCGACAAACTCCAACGAATTTCATCAAATTTGGTACACAACCATAAAATTTGTCAATTAGGTACAATTTTGAAAACTGTAGTAAGAGAAAGTTGTATGAGTGTTTCACACCAGATTTTTTTATTATAAGATTAATTTTATTAGGTTTTTTTTTTAAGAACCACACAGGAAATTTATTAGAAAAGTTTAAAGTGTTAGGAACGTACTGAATAAAAAGGGTATAAAAGAGATCAACATTAGAAACGAGAGTATTTCCAAAAAATAAATTACCTGAAAAATGCAGATTTAGAGCCTCAAAATTGGACTGTTTCAAGTTACGGAATGTAGAGCCGTCTGTTGTTGGTTTGATTGGAAAGAATAAATGAAAATTCCATAATAATAATAAGAGAAGGATGAAATGAATCTGAGTTATAGAAAAGAAAGAAATATCGAATTCTGATGAAGTAATGGAGGAAATGTTGGAAAGAACCAAATCAAGAATTATGTTATGTATATTAACAACATGATTAAACCAACAAATTATGAAAGTGAATAAATTCTAACTGCATCATTTTATGCTGAAGTTCATTAATAGTGCGACAAAAAAAAATATTGAGAGGCGCTAATGACCACAGCTGTCGTGCGCCAAAAAAAAAAAAAAAAAAAAATTGAATCACTCTGAAATATAAAATTTTTCTTTTTGAATTCTTCTTCCTAAATAACACAAATTAAGGCCCAGGGCCTCCCTCCGCAACATTCATTTAAATTAAATAAAATAATTACCTTCAAAACTAAAATCATAATAAGTGGAAAGGACAAAAAAAAAATTATAAAAAGGAAATAAACACGGTAAAAAAAAAAAAAATAAGCAATTAGAAACTTAACAAGCGAAAAAAAAAAAAAAAACTAATATGAAATTATTAGAAAATTTTGAGATTTATACATTTTAGACACAGATCTAGTGTGCAGTGTTTACAAATGTCCGACCATCATTTTGGTTATTGTAGTTATAGTGAATGATTTTTTTTACATTTATCTATGTGTGGCTGAAGAAACCACATTTAGTGATTTGAATTCATTACATTTATAGAAAAGTATTAATATCAAGGGTTATGCCTTTATAACCGTTACAAAAATCAACTTATAAATCATATCATTTTATCGTTTAGCCTACAGCAACTGAGCTATACCTACTTACTTCGCGATAAAGAAGGTAGTAATTCTAAAATGGCTAAAGATAAATTTAAAGTTAAACAATATCATTGTTTTATATGTGATGAAAAATCAGTGGACAAAGGACTGCTATTAGCAGAGACAACATTTTCTAGAATATGTCTTGGACAGTAGCTTCAAGAAATATAAGGGAACAAATACATTGTATTAATTAACCAAAAAGATTCTGTTTGTTGGGCTTGCGCAGGCAGAATTAATTGGATTGACAGTCTGGAACGAAATATTGTTATTGTCAAAGAAAAAATTCTTGACCACATAGTCAAAAAATATAAAAACGTAGAAATATGCTGTAGAGGCTCCTAGGAAGAAATTAATCTAAGAGCAGCAACAGCTGGACTCGAATCTGGGTCCTCCGCGTGAGAGTCCAGTACGCTATTCTCTTTCCTAAATATTATTATTATTATTTTGATTACACTTTTTCTTTTTTTTTAATCTCTTTAATTTACCTTCGGTAAGTTTTCTTTAAAATAGTTAAGCTTGAATTTTGAGTTACTTTAAATCTTTTAGTATTTTTAAATCTTAATTCATTATTAAATCAATATAATTAGTTTTATCTTCAATTCTTTCATCCTCTGGCTTTGACTCCGGCTGATGGAATATTCCAAGCCGTAAAGTGTAAATATTCCTTATATATATATATATATATAAAGTAGCGTATGTTTGTTTTTTGTTCTCTTGTATTATTGTTAATAAAGCACTATTATTATTAGAGACATTTTCCGTGGTAGCCTGCTTCATTTTGTGGGTCTCGACCGGTTTCGGGCGTTTCGCCTATCTCAGGATGCGTTTTTCAGACAGTGTGTGACAAACACAGAATTGCACAGAGCAAACTTAGTTTTTTCACACTCGAAACCGGTCGATGACCACAAAATGAAGCAGGCTACCCACGGTATGGTCTCTCTGATGCTTTCCAGCTCTGCGGAACCAACCACCACAACCACTATTATTATTACATATCCTCAGTAAGATCCTGGGGATTATATAGCTGGGAATTTTTTCGAACAGCTACATAAATTAAGTATTTTAGATTAGAAACCTAAAAAATGTCGCCTATGTGGCATGTATCTAATATAGCTGACTTCTGCAGATTAACATATAAATTTTCGTCAATAGATAGCGACTGAATATTTCTTCTCAGAGAATTAGGAATCACGCCTGTTGATGAAAGGACAATAGGAACTATTCTTAATCCCCACATTCCACAGTTGCTTAATTTCATAAGAAAGCTGAAAATATTTCTGAATTTTGTCGTTGTAGATGGACGATAAATTTCATTGTTAGGGACCGCCATATCAATTAAATGCACAGTTTTCTTTTCTAATAGGGTGACATCTGGCCTGTTGTGTGAGATATGCTGGTCTGTTATCATACTTCTGTCCCAATAAAGTTTGCAGCTTTCATTCTCCATTATGGCTGCTGGCTGATACTTAAATACGGTGTGGATTCTTTAAGTAATCCATTATTCAGCGCTAGTCTTTGATGGATCTGCTTGGCGGCATTATCGTGTCTGGCTTTATATAGAGTCTGCACTAAAGCTCGACAGCCTGACGTCACGTGTTGAATCGTCTCGCGGTCACTATGACATAATCTACACCGGTCATCAGTAATGCTGCCATCTTTTAATATATCCGGTGGTAGTTCATTGTGTTTATTACTTGATCCTGTATTGCCATCATAAACCCTTCTGTTACCGGGAACAAGTAACCTCGGTATAACCATGCGTTCGACGCCATCCTGTCGACTTCGGGCTTTCCAAGTTCACTCGCATATCTACCATGTAGAGGCTTATTTACCAGAATTGTAATTTTTCCGCGTCGGTTTTAACTACGAAGTCTATGTTGCTGTTTCTTAGGTTGAGAGGTGTGTATTCTGTGTCAGCTCGACATATTGCTGCAT
Organism: Triatoma infestans; assembly: GCA_011037195.1. NCBI lineage: Eukaryota > Metazoa > Arthropoda > Insecta > Hemiptera > Reduviidae > Triatoma > Triatoma infestans. The sequence goes on from JAAEAF010005852.1 coordinate 13,889, forward strand.
GCAGTATCGATCTTTCTTGAATCGAATAAAAGTACTCCCTGAGTGAACTTATCTGCGCGATGTGCAAGTTCACAATATCAATGAAACCTCTTCCCCCTTCAGCACGCGGAAGCGTAGATCTTTCTTCGCAACTATTCGGTGGCGCATGCAATATTTTATCATTTCCGTACGCACTGTCCGCTGTATTATTATTATTATTATTATTATTTTATTAGCTTATAGAAAATACATTTCATAGCTAGGGAGTCCAGGTAATTAACATGCTTACAATTAACTCTGCTTTGAACAAAAATAAAATAAAGATATACACATAAAAAATAATAAAATCTTAATACAGACACATGTGTCATACATATAGTACTCTCATAAAGAAATCATTACAAAAAGTTACATTTAATCATCACTGACAAATAGACAATATTTCAAATTAAACAGTTTTCTTTTGAGTTTTATTTAAAATAATAAAAAGAGAGAGATACAAGTAATATGAACCAAAAGATAAATGAACAGTTTTACAATAAGCACGACAAACATAAACAAATAAACATAAACTTTAAACTTAATTTTTAGAAAGTAACAAATTATTAATAATACAAGTAATGAAATAGTAATATCACCATTTAGCAATTATCACAACATTTTACAATAGTTTTGTGTTATCAATTTATTTATTCATTCTTTTTATTTCATTTTGCCTATTTTCCTTCCCTTCCCACTACTAAGCTAGTTGTTTATTTATTGAGTATGGCTTGTCTGCAATTTAGGCTTTTTCTAAAAAAAAGGATATGTCGTTTACTTTATTTTGGTTTATATCGCTCAAAAGAGCTTCTATAATATAATTTTCAAATTTTAAAAGAGGCAAATATTTATTTATGAATTTAGATCTCAGGTGGTCTAAGGCACTACAGAAAATTAAGAAGTGACTTAAAGTGTCCTTGTCGGAAGAGTGGCAGATTTTGCAGTCATTGGCATTTAATTGAAATCTTTCAGATCCAATAATAACTCTAGTTACTTTATTTGAGGCCATTCTTAATTGAGCTAATACTCAATTTATCAATACGAGCAATTCAGACCGGTATATATTGTATCATAGCCAAAGTTACTCAATAGCCTATAATGGGGATTAAAGGTGGAGTTCAAAACTAAATTTATATCTTTACTTATTAATTAAGTTTAAATGCATATGTAATTTCTTTATAGATTTTTATTAGTGATGTTAAATTTTGGTCATGCCAGAGATTTTGAGCCCAAGTTACTGTTAAATAGTTTCTAAGTTCCAGAGCCCAATTGTGGACATCCACAAGTTCCCTTAGGAGCAGATAGGCATAATTTAGGAATTCTATGCTCTTGCATAGCTAATAGCTTCATCCACCACTTTAATGCGCTCATAAATTTTATGTTGCGAATGGATTCTACCGGTTTCCATTCTAATATACGCGTCCGGAGTGTTTCGTGGTAAAGCTAGGACTTAAAGCATGCGAGTTGAGTAAATCGGATACATGGGCGACAAAATGCCGACTGTACGATTCCATAGCTGAAAGTATTCTTTTGTACAAGACGGAAGTTTGAGGGTGCTCTTATTCAAATATTATTATCATTATTATATACTGTTTTAGAAATGATACAATACTATTTTCGTTTATGAATTTGGGAGGATCGGTCAAGAAAAAACATTCAATTATGCCAACGTATCAACAGAGTTTCCTGTCTTTATCAAGACTTTAATCTAAAAAAACAATACAATGAGGAACCACAATGCATTAATAATACTATAAAATGCAGAATAATAATAAAAAAAAATATAAAAAAATAAAAAAAAAATAATATTAAACTTACAAATAAGAAAGTCGTGAAGAGGTGGAGAAGGAATTTTTAAACATACACATTTGTTACATCGCAGAAACATAAAAAGGAAAATTAAAAGTTACTAGTGTCTTGTCTTAAATCATCTACCGGCACTGTTGAAAAACTGTTTAATTTATATTATTTATTCTTACAATATATTTTTAGAGAACTATGAAGCTGAACCAGAGCCGGAGATAAAGGTACGATCTTTAAATATATTCTTATTTTTCATAATAGCTATAAAACAGAATTAAATCTGATATATTAGATTATCCTGTCTTAATTTATTTCTAGGTAAAACAACCAATTCCCGAAGTAATTAATCGAAAAAAAGAAGGAGAACTTTGAAACCAAAATTAAGGATAGACACAATTATGGGGGGTCATTGGTCTTACCCTTTTACTAAACAGCATGCACCAAAATACCTATGTGATGAATGTGGTCAGCTTTTCAATTCCCAACATAACTTCAAAGATCATAAAATAAGGCATACATATACATATATTAATAAACCAAATGAAGAAATACAGTGCGATCACTGCAGATTCAAATCTTGCAATAATGAAGTTTAATATAGACATGTATGTACTCGCTGAATAATTTTAAAAAAATGTGAGAATTGCAAAAACATTTTTGTGGAAGATGGCAAAATAATGATCAAGTCAAAAGTGTATTCGCCGTAACCAAGGGAAAACTAACATAGTAACTGCTGTTGAAGGAGCTCACTCACCTGATAAAGACTCAGCAGTTGCTACTGATACAGATTTAAATGCTGAGTTACCCGACTTAGTGAAAATGGTTTTAGAGTTACCATCCGAGGAAGATGATGCAGAAATAAGCGATGATGTACTAACAGGCATGTGATTAGAAATAGAAGAAGGCAAAAATAACATGGAGGATAGAAAGGGAGATAATGAACATCTTTCAAAACAGGAACATTTTGTTAATGTACATAATCAAGTTGACCAAAAACGAATCTTAAAGAAACCTATTGAAAGTGAACAGCATCAGCAAAAACTAGACGATAAGCATCAGTGTTTCGCATCTGGTAATCTTGTAGAATTTGCCGAAGTTAAACAGCCTACATTAAATAAAGCCAAACAGTTCATTTCCATGCCAATTTATTTTTAAAAGACAAGAAGAAGATGGCAGATTGACTAGGACAGTCAATGAAGAATCGGTATCCAAAGGAGCAAAGCTTCTGGCCAAAGTAGAATATCTAAGATCACAGATCAAAAAAATGTAATAATAGATTTAACTATGATAATTACAACTAAAATGAATTGCAAAATTCGTCAAGCAAAATAATTAGCCTTATGCGAAATAACAATCCATCTGTGGGAATGAAAAGGAGTGCGTTACATGTAATTCAATGTTCCAAAATGAAAAAATTTTAAAGAATCAGCAACAGATTGAATGTCTAAATTGTATCATATGTGGCATTGAGTTTCTGATAATAAATTTTCTCATCACATATGGTTTTCATAGAAATTTAGATATAGTACATAACTGTGTTCGAAAGACCCATTGTAGACATATTGTTTATTCTAGTATATTAAGTACTGTTTTTTTTTTCCTCAAATATTAAAGATTTTTATAAGTTTTGTGAACAAATTTATATGTTGAAATAAAATAAAATAGATTTGTGTTTATTATTTAAAGCATTATATGTTTATTTATTTAATTATATGAAGTAAACAAAATTAATTACACCAGATGATATATTTTTTTTTTTATTCACTCTGTTTATAATGAATATAAGATAGAATATTTTATTTGCCCAAAGAAAAAAATACTTCTTTTAGCAATAAGTCTGCCTTGTTTATAACATAATAATAAGTAAATAATTAAGTAACAGCTTAAATATGCTCAAACATAAAGGAAATTATGAAGAAATAATAAATAAAATAAACTAAGAAAGAATATAAGTAAAACAAAGTAATAATAATCAATGAAAAACTAATATACCTATGTATAAAGACAATTAAATGGCTTCTTATTATTATAAACAGTATAAATAAATAATATAATTACATAAATTTAAAAGGAACCTTTTTTATCAATTGCTTAAATGTAATATGAGATTAAGACCCTGAATTGTGAAGTGAAATAATATTATTTATTTTGTCTATTGAATTTATTTCTAATAGATTTACAAAGTGATCGGAGTTGATGATGTTGATTATTTTGCAATAAATAAATAAACTGGAAATTTTACAAATATTTACAATTTTATGGCACAATTAGTACACACTATCAGCTAGATTCTATAAAATATTTTCAGCAGCAATCTGTGACTTGTGCACAACCAAACTGAGCAAGAGTATCATGAAGGTCTTTTGTTTTTATTATTACATTATCAGGGACCAATTCTTAGGCAAGCTCAACAATGCAGATGCATATAAACATCTGCATTGTTGAGCAGAGATCAATTACTAGGATTTGAACCAGAGTTTACAATTATTAATGTTGCGAGAGGAATATGTTAAAAAAAAAAGTCTATTTTAAAATATTCAAATGACTTTTTCTTAAGGATTACTATTTTAATAGACAACATTTTCTTCAAATTTGGAATTTTTTACTGAACGGTTAATTATTAGCCTTCCCACAAAATTCTCTAAAATCAATTTTTTTTTTTTTTTTTTTTAGAAAAATATTTCAAACATAAGTTATAAGTTTATATATATGCAATTTAAAGCATCCTCCATGGGCTTGCTCCAAAGTCTCCCTCCCCCTTACATTTCTAGACCTATTTTTGCTTAATAAAGTTCATAAAAAGATTAAAGTTATTTGTGAAAAGTCAAGAATAAGGAGTCATCCTGAGTGACTTCCATAGCAAGCAATACACAAGCTCATTACACTCAACTAAATTAAAATGAATTTAGTATAAAGTTTAAATGAATGTTTATATTATGTGTTTGGTAAAAAAACAGGTATAATGAAATGAATAATAAATGAAAATTAAAAGGTGAGTTCTGTTAAATGAAAATAAATGAACTAAAGTAAAATTTAAAAGAAAATAATAGAGAATATTAAATTACAGAAAATAGTAAGTGGACTGTATAGAAAGATTAAAGATTGAGCCAATGGGCTCATATAACATGAACAAAGGAATATTAAATAAATGCAAAATGAGTAGCAAAAAATAGTTATCAAATTCAACAAGCCAAAAGGAGTGGCGCTTACCTTTAAAATTAGTGTGGTCCGACTGAAGTCCTTCAGCCCATATGGGGAATTGAAGGAAATAGGAGACGGGAAAGGGAACAAAAAAGAACCATATGCCTGTAATTCCAGCGTCGTTGTCCACACAGTACGGCTGATGAAAATAGATGAAGATTTAAACGGGCTCCAGGAAAGCTGTAAGGCCGGAGAAGCAACGGAAGTAGCCCACTTGCTTGGCCGTTCAACCTTAACAGGCCGGGAGAACCGGAGACACTCACCCGACAAGAAATCGACTTCTCACTACTAACTCCGAGGAAAACCAGATGGAACGCATGGGTTTTCATCAAACGGAAAAGCGGAAGTCTAAATCGCATAGGCAAATAATCGCACATACACTATGTTGCTTGCTCGAGTGTTAACTTGTGACTCACTTAGAGAGGGCAATTTTAAAGGGACTACCCCCTCTCTACGATTAGGGCACAGCCTATAGAGTTATATGTTTATATTTAGAATATTAAATTTTTTACGGCGGCAAATTTAAATTTAGATAAATACCGAACATTAATGATTAAATGCATTTTTTTTTTTTTTTGCTTTCAATAGTGTTGATTTATCATAAATATTTTCTGTTAGCATCATATATATTTTCTGTGATAGCCTGCTTCTTTTTTATGGCTATCGATTGGTATCTAACCGTGTTATGTACATGACAAATGAGTGTATTAACTGAATTCGCTCTGTGCAAGTCTATGTTATCTTGCTGTTTAGGCAAAAAACATCCTGATGATTGGCGAACGCCTGAAACCAGTCGATAACCATAAAAGAAGCAGACAGGCAGTTCGACTTTATTGATGTTAGCAAAATAATAATAGAACATTAAAAAATCTGATTAATTACACAAAGAAGTAAAAATATCTTATCTTTATTTTAACAAAATTAAGTAACTGGATAATATACATAATTTAGCTGGTAGTTAGATATTTTTGTCTCTCAGGACAAAATATTATTTCAGTATACATGAATAAATATATAATATAAATTATATAATATATTATAATCTTAAATATGTGGATACACATGGTTTTAACTGAGAAATATACAAAGCAAGTAACATTTGCGCCTGCTGATGGGTTTGGGAATAAACTTCTCATTTCCTCTCTAAAGGAGAAAAAGATTACCTAAATACACCATCCAGAGGATACTAAGATCGAATTAGATTCATAATATGTCTTCCAAATCTCACCATTTCATCACGAAATTCTTTCAATTTTGCCAAATCAGGATCATAAAAGTCTTTAATCTTTTCTAGTTCATTTTCAATTCTTTCATTTAATTTCATCTTTGCCATCAATAATTTCCAATGCTGATCAACTTCAAAAGCAGTTTTTATATGTGGATGGAAAGCGCTCATCAAATCATTTGATCTAGGTGACCAGTTCATAGAATGGGCTCTGCTAATATCAATGGTAAATCAAGCAATCTTAACATTTCAACTTTTACTGGACTTATCTTCTACATATCTTCGAACAACAAATTTTGATCGGCTATCAGTTTCATGTGGAGTTTCATGATAGATGTGCACCGTGTAATGGAGAAATAAAATTATTTTCACTTCAAATATACAGCTGAGTACTCTTGCAATCCTACTGGACTCCTCTTCCTTATTACTCTGTAAGGCATTTAAGTAGTTATTTTAAGATAGATTTAAGTAGTAGGATAAAGTACATTGTAAGAATAAGTATGTAAGTGTAGGTATAATTAGTGTAGAGTAAATTTGTTATATTAATAATTAAGTAAAAATTAGAAAGAATGCTCAAGAGATGGCAGCAGAGGGCCACTACGTCATGGGTGATGGGCGAGAAGGGCGGCCCCTCCATCACCGTGGATGAATCAGGTATTAAAAGAAATTAGACTTACGAAAAAAGAAAAGCTGGATGTTTCTGTTTCTGTCAATTAAAAACAAAATTGGGATCTATGACATGTAAATTGGGGTCTACAATGTTCTTATCTAAACAGGTCGTGACTGTAATTTTGGCTTTTCATGAATAGAAATATTCACATACACAGATTTATTGCTTTATTTTTACCTGAAACTATAACAAACGGAGCAGGACAGTACATACCAGTTTTGTACACAAACTTAACTATGCAACACTAATATCATTATCTAATTGGGGATTTTATAGTGCACTATATTATTCCATTTACTTCAGCCAATTACATATTATTCAAAATAAAAATAATAACAAAGTAATTGATTAGTACATTTCATAAAATTGTGTATATAGTAGGATATTTGCTTTATGGTCGTATCGTACCCACAGGATTTTTACCCATTCATAGGTAGTCTCTACAAGGCTTTTAATAAACTTATTCCTCTTAATATAACATTTAGAATTTATAAAATGTCTTTACCTAGTGATTCCTCACTTTACTTATCTGGTGAGGAATAATATCGGTTTACTTAAGCAGAAATTGCTTTTACTAAAGTAGTCAATTGCAATATTTTTTATTTTATTGTATTGACTGCAATAAAAATTTAAATCTGTTAATGTGAATAGCACAACAGCTGTCGAAAACATATTTAAAGTTAAAGAATTTGCAAAAATTTGAGATAAGTAAAGCAAGGGGTCTACCCAAAATAGAAAAATATAGCAAGTGGTCCACGAGACAAAAAGTTTGGGGACCTTTGCTGTAGCCGACCACGTGAGGCGCTGCAGGAAGAGTAGCCCTGATAGGGTTGTGGAGAGTTATACAGCAACACACCGGCTTCCTTGACCTGTGTCATCGGAAGTACGATACTCAGTCGAGTTTTAGTTACTTTTTTTTCATTTACTTTTATTATTTTATGTATTTATTTATTTTTAATTGTTTCCTTTCGGGTTCTTTTCCTTTCTGTTAAGATTTCTATGTAGATATTTTTATTTGGTTAAAAAGAGATTATTAATAGGTATTATATTTTTTTTTTTTTGCTTTCCTTCTTGGTCCATATTGCCTTAATCCTTATTACCATCCTCCCCACTCCTAATTTCAACCCCACCCGGCAACATTGAGCTAGCCCATTTATGAATTGATCGCCGAGTGGCGTATCAATCGCACACGGGCGGCCGAAATCTATTCTGAGTAAGTAATACTTTTGACTGCATTACTGAATATTTAAATTATATTTCTTAAGTTGTATCATTTTATCATATCTATTTTGTTTTTGAAGACATCAGTTATTGTTATGTTATTTTAAGGGATAATTATATTTCATTTGACGACCACAAAATTTAAAAAAGTATTTTTAAGATATTTCAAACCTTTTAGTAACATTAAGCAAGGAAAATATTGATAACAAAACGTGTGAAATTAACAATATGGAGGAAAAAAACCAAACAAACACACAATATGGAAATTACATTGGAAAATTTGATAGAATGTCATTCGGTAAATGGGTGAAAGAATGAAATATTAATGAATATTACTGTAACCGGTAATAATAGGATCAGAGTGGTAACTAAAACAGTTCATGCATACCTAACATCCAGGGTACAGAGAAAGCCCTGATCTAAAACCAAACTGAAAAATCTTTCTAATCTTTTCTTGATTATTTTTCTAATATTTTGGATAACAAGTGACGAGTGTAACAGTAACATTGCATTGAAGCTTTGCACGAAATTGATAAATTTACTCTGACAATGGATGAAAATTCGAAACCGGTTGGGAATAAAATAAAAATATGCATTATACGACGGATAAAATACTAGAAGTTATTTTTTAAATTCAAATATGATTTGATTGAAATTTTTTCTTACCTTGGTGTTGTTGGTCTAACTTTTTTCAATTTTTTATAACTTCATTAAATGTTTCACCGGTAAGTTTAATTCTTTTAGAGCTTCAGGCAGTTGTTGATCACAAATAGAATAATATATACCTCTGATAATTACAATTAGATTGTTATCATTATCAAGAGATTTATAAATATAGTAGTTAACGTTATTATTATCGTAAAATTATTGTGAGATTTCGAAAGTTAGTTATGTAAGAAGTCCATATTTTTAATGAATTTCTCTGTTTTTGTAAAACTTGCAAATTATTTTTGTAAATGATTATCATGGATAACTTGTAGAATCTCTTGATAACTTAAATAAATGTTTTGCTAAACTTTGCAGAAATATTCGAAGTATTTTTATAGTTTTTTAGCTTCAGTAGTTGTTTCAGTGTTTCAACTGATGTTTAGCAGCATCAACTGTTTGATTTAAACTTTGTTCACAAATTTCTATTCTCTTAGAACACTAACCTAACTAAGGCTAGACACACACAAGATAACTTTCTTCTCAATCTGTAATTATTTATTTATTTATTTTTCCCCAATATTAATTAATAATAGAAAATAATAATTCAGATATGAGACTAGAACACGGAATATTCAACAGTTGGAAGGTTCGAGCGTAACTGAAATAATATTATATAATATAACACAGATTTTAATTGAAAAGTGACCAGATAGAGTCACACAGAATTTGACTTTTCTGTTGTTATTTTGGGGCGTAAAATTTCCAATAGCTTCTATGAAAGCATTCTGCCAAACGGTGAAATATACTGCTTTCCTTGTAAATTTTTTGATATTAACAAAACGTCTTTAACAAAAAAATTAAAATATACTGACTGGCAATATTGATCACTTATTTTATAAGTCAACACAGGGGAGGATTAGCTAAGTGGTTAGCGCGTTGGACTCCCATGCGGAGGTCCCAGGTTTGAGTCCAGTGCTATCTTTAGATTTTTTCTTCTTAGGTACTGTTCAGTGATGGACAATGCTGTCTATAGCGAGAGAACACTTTCGGCGGAAGCCGGCAGTGCACTGAGATCATAGATGTTGTCGCGCCTTAAATTAAAAAAAAAATATAAAAATAAGTCAACATGAGAAGAGTTTATCGCATAACGTAAATATCATAAAAAAAAGAAGATTTTTATGATAAAAACTGTAAAAAAAAACAGTACTACTATGGGGATAGTTTTAATCAAGGTTTATTAGAATCAGAAAAACAAGATTGATACAGTGTAATTCAGCTAAATTATATCCGTAATTAAATATTTAACGTCTCTACCTTTAGCTTTCGTCTGGTGTGATACCTAAAATTACTTCCGGTGTTACACAGACGGTCCCAGAATGGATGGTAGGTCTGGACCTACGGTCTATTTTGAGACCGGAGATCATTTGGCAGTATCTCTTGGTCAATGGACCACCGTCTTCCAGACTGAGGTTTATGCTATTCTTTGTTGTATCTTGGATGAGAGAGTACATAACATTAACTTAAAAGGTGTTTGTGTCTGCTCGGACAGCCAAGCTGCACTGAAGGCGTTGAGTTCATGTGTCTTCACTTCCAGATTGGTGTTAGAATGTTCAAAAAGACTGGAAGAGCTTTCAGTCTTTCTTCTCTGACGGGTGTGCATCTAGTCTGGGTACCAGGCCACATGGGAATTTTTGAGAATGAGAAGGTGGATAGATTTGCCAAATTAGGCGCCTCTCTCCCTTTCATTGGTCCCGAGCCTGCTGTTGAGAAGACATCTGGCACAGGCTTCGAGACATGGATAGCTTCACATCATTCATCCTTATGGATAAGCTCAGTTGGTTTTTGGCAGTTCAAAATGCTCACTGGGGGTCCGGACAAGGCCATTAGTGGAGACGTTGCTGTGTTTTTCACGGAGCGCTCTCAGGCATCTTGTTGGATCTCTTACTGGACATTGTGGTTTAAGGAGACATCTCTACATAATGGGGCTCATGCCGGATCCATTTTGTATAGTCAGAGAAGGAAACACCCATCGATCTTATGACTGATTGCCTGGGTTGTGAGGAAATTAGGTTCAGACCTTTGGTCGGAACAGGATGTCTGTGGAAGTGCTTAGGCTATTTCCCCTTAAGGTTATTTATTGGGACTGCGGCGAATCTTAGATGGATTAGATCCGGGTCTGGATATTTGTTCTAGACCCGATTTGTTGTTGTTTATCTTGGGGGTAGCTATATGGGCCAAATGGAGCTTTGGATAGCGTAGGATTTGTTCCCTCCCCACGCACAAATAATAATACCTTTAGCTTTCATCTGATATTTTGTATGAACACAGTAAAGGAAATTTTTGAAAGCTGTTGAGATGATTGCTAGTTTTGATGCTGTAATGCGAGAAGATATTTAGAGAATTATGTTCAAAATGAAATAATTAATATGATTGGTACAAAAATTAAAATTTTTATTTTAGATTTAATCTTTAAAACCAAATTTTTGCTAAAATTTTAGACAGCACACCTGATGTCAGTCATGTCGATCAAATAACTGTTATTATACGTTTTGTTTATTTAGAAAATGAGAGAGTAGAAGTCATAGAACATTTTGTTCGGAGGGTGTTCTCTCCGTAATAAATAAACAAACTTTATTGTAAGGAACTAAACTTACTTCTTATAAAATGATATGATAATATTGTTTTCCTATTTCTTTTTACTTTCTCTTACTCCTAGTAAGAGGAAGTATTGTAATCGTGTCCAATTTTCCGATATCGAGTTTTCACCGGAAACATCCGTTTTGAGGTCCCCTGAGTACAAAAAGGTGGTATTTAGCAAATGGTCTGTGTGTGTGTGCGTGTGTCTGTGTGTATGTGAACAGCATAGCGCAAAAACGAAAAATCGTAGAAAGTTCAAACTTGATATTACGTTTAGGTATCACCATGGGATCTGACGGTGCGTTATGTGTCAATATTCCTCAACCGGAAGTACCACTTTACTAGTTGTTTTTTTTACGTTTTTGCAATTTTCTCAAAAATGGCTCCGAAGCTTTTCTTTAAACTTCATATATCAACATTGCACATACAAAGAGCTACAACTTTTTATTTGAAAAAACATGTTTCTCAGGAAATTTCCATTTTACAGGGACTCGGGGGAGGGGGGGGTTTAGGTTTCATCTTAACTCGCTGTTTCGTTATTAGAAATTCTGTCATTCTAAATAATGTGTAATTAGAATTAAATATGTTGTTGAAATTCCGAGTTTGAAAAAAAAATAGATAACCGGAAGTGCGTTTTTACTGAAATATAATTTCCAGTTTTCTGGTATTTTCTCGAAAATGGCTCCAACGATTTTCTTTAAACCAGCGTTGTTAACTATACATATAAAAGAGCTACAACTTTTATTTGAAACTTTTCCCCTGATAAATTCATTTAAGGGGACTTTTGGGGGAGGGGGGTTATGTTTTTCTTTAAAATGCTATCACAGTTGATTATACAATTCTGTCATCCAAATTGAAATAACTAGAAATTAATATATGTCCCAAATTCCGAGTTTCAAGGAAATTAGTAAACCGGACAGTTTTACTGGGACAGTGTTTTCACTTTTCGACGAATTTCATTAAATTTGGTACACTAACTATAAAATTTGTCAATTATAATTTTG
>JAAEAF010005853.1:0-49237 GCA_011037195.1 Triatoma infestans
ACTGCTGTGGAGGCAAAACACACAAATAAACAAAGATAAACCTTAAGTAGCGGAGCCTTTCGTAAATGCGAACTTCGAACAGTAAATGGGCCTGCAAAATCCATACCAGTATGGTAGAAAGGCGGCGCGGGGTTGACTCTAGCCGCTGGTAACTGCCCCATAAGGGGGGGTACGTGTGAAGGTCTACTTCTGAAACATGTAACGCATTTAAAGATACAAGTTCGAATGGCTTGTCTTGCAGATATAATCCAAAAACGCTGCGACAAGTGAAACAGAACCGGATTGAGTCCAGCATGAAGATGTGCTATATGATAATAGCGGATAAGAAGAGCAACCAAAGGATGTGCTTTGGGTAGCAGGATCGGATGCCGCTGCTGAACTACAGTTGAAAGAGCCAAGCGGCCTCCAACTCGAATTAGCCCACTGGGGTCTAAAAGGGTGTCAACCGTCTAAGACTGACGGGCACCTGAGTTCCGTTTTGTAAGGCCCTTAATTCGGGACCAAAAGATTGGCGTTGGATATATAGACAGATACGGTCAACCACAACCTGGTAGGAAATAAACGTAGGACTGGTTTTGTAACGCCAGGTTGAGATAATCTTAACCACCTTAAGAAGTGTAGGCCAAGAGGATATAGCGGCAAATAAATTAATAGGCGCCGGCACAGCTGTGCACAACGGCTTAGCAGGTAAAGACACTTCTAATTCTTCCGGAGTAAACGAAGGATTAGGGATATCAGAGGGCCAGGTAGAAGGAAAAGGAAGCCACTCAGGGCCGTGCCACCATAGTGCACTAGAGGATAACAGAGACATAGTAGTGCCTCTGGAGGCCAAGTCGGCAGGATTCTGACCTGAGGTAACGTGATGCCAAGTGGCCATGGGTACCCATTCTGAAATTTGGGCGACCCGATTGGCTGCAAAGGTCTTTAACTTGTGCGGCTCGATGGATATCCACCGTAAGACAATTTGAGAGTCAGTCCACAGATGTAGGGCACATATGTGAAGCGAACGTGACAATAACGTATAATAATGGTGGGTCAGTAAGGCCAACAAATGAGCGCCGCAGAGCTCCAGTCGCGGAATGGACTGGGTTTTAAGCGGAGCTACTCTAGTTTTAGATACCAGCAGAACGGGCGGGCCAGGAGAAGCAGATGCGCACAGATACAATACGGCTGCGTAGCCCCGTTTGGATGCGTCACAAAACCCATGAAGGGCTACAGGGTCCCTTGCAGACGTATGTGGCAAAGGCCGATTTATGAAGCAGCTAGAAACTAAGCTACAAGAGGAAAAGATAACAGACCATTCCTCAACAAGGTCAGACTCGAGAGGGGTGTCCCAATCCAAGGGTAAAACCCAAAGGCGCTGGATAAAGCACTTCGCTGTCATCGTAAAAGGAGACAACCAACCACATGGGTCAAAGATTTGAGCAATAGTAGATAACATTCGACGTTTGGTCAATACCGAAGCAGGGCGAGACTTAAATTCCGCCGATATACTCAATGTATCTTGATTAGGATCCCAGTGTGTCCCAAGAAGAGCTATGGGAGATGATACTTCCGCTACAGTGGTTATGCAATGGGCAGTTGGAAGTCCATCTAAAATAGATGGGTGGTTGGATACCCACTTGCGGAGTGTAAATCCGCCAGTGGCCAACAAGGCAATAACCTCATCACGCAAGGCAATAGCTTCTGAGAGAGTATATGCGCCAACGCAGATGTCATCAACAAAAACGCTGGTGGTGAGAGCCTCAGATGCCTTAGGGAACCCTGCAGACTCATCCTCTGCCAACTGGGCTAGAGTTCTCAACGCGAGATACGGAGCCGACCTGGTTCCATAAGTAACTGTAGTAAGAAGATATGTTTTCAAGGGTTGACCAGGATTATCGCGCCATAACACGGCTTGATAGCACCAGTCATCCGGATGGACCTTAATCTGTCGAAACATTTGCATAATGTCACATGAAAACACATAAGGAAATCTACGAAAGAGCGTGATGATATCTGATAGTAGCGGTTGTAGTTTGGGGGCCCGGATATAATAATTCATTGAGTGAAGTGCCCCCAGCTGGTCTAGCGCTGGCATCAAAGACCACTCTAATTTTTGAGGTGTCTCCGCGCTTCTTAAAAATCCCATGATGTGGAATGTAGTATGTGGGAGTTGAGGAAGTCTCAACCATGTGTCCCTGCTTAAGATAATCGCTCATAAAATCCACGTAAAGTTGTTTAAATTCGGGATCTCGAGTAAAACGTCTCTCTAAAGCGAGAAAACGAGTATAGGCTTGGCTGTGAGAACCCCGTAGAGATGAAGTATCTGCCTTAATGAAGGGCAGTCTTACTTGGTATTGCCCCGATTGGTGCCTTATAGTAGATGTGCGAAAATATTGTTCGCACTGTTCAGCTTCAGGGGGTACACGAGAAGGTGCAGCAGGTGGCTCTTCGGTAACCCAGAATTGCTCCATCAAGGCATGGAGCTCATTAGATGGAACTGCATGAAAGGCAGGTACCTTGTTGTCATATTCGACAGATGAAGTTGAACTAGATTCGGAGCATGATTGGAGTGTTGGGGCGGAGCCCATAATGATATAGCCAAACACTGATGGCATGGCTACTGGCAAATTTGGACCTGTAGGAACAGGTGGTTCACAAGTGAAAATCCGAGAAAATAACTCGGCGCCCAGTATACAGTCAATCCTCGATGGAGTATCGAAGGTGGGATCGGCCAGAATTAGATTCCTGGTGCGTTGACGCAACTCAGGGGAGATGTAGGTTTGAGGAGTAGGCTGTGTAAGTTTAGGTAATATAATAAACGGATGAGCCTCAGCAATTGTATAGTTACTTACACTCGAAATTGAAAGGGTACATGTTCCCTTTGCATTGGCCGAAGTAGGACCTACCCCTTGAACAGTTACTTGTGCCTTAGAACGTTTGCAATTCAATAATTGCGCACAATGTTCTGAAATAAATGAGCCTCCGGCACCGGTATCAATCAAAGCCCTCACTACTCGATAGGCTCCAGTTGGAGTTCTTAAGGTTACCAAGGCAGTTGCTAGCAACACAGTATTGTTAGCAGGTGAAACAGCCGCTATTGGGACTGAAACCGGAGATGCCCTGTGATCAGACTGGGCTGTTGTTGCTGAGTTTGCTAAGGGGGGAGCCGGAGAAGTAGGCACGGAAGTCTTGGTTTTGGCTACAGTATTATTATTAGGTAGCCTAAAATGCAACAAGGTGTGATGTTGTTTATGGCAGACTCGACATGTAAAAGAAGAAGAGCAGCGATTTTTATGCTTGCCTAAACAATTGATGCATACTTTGTTGGATTTTACCCACTCGAAACGCTGCTTAGGGCTTTTTTGAGTGAAAGTGGGACAAGCTTGCAGTTTGTGCTCAACAGAGTGACAAAGGTGGCAACTCTGTTGTGATGTGCGTGTTGTAGTGGCATAGGCAACCTTCTTAACACGAGTAGTGGGTCCCATCGAAGGACCTGGAGTGTGCACAGCTGGCTCTACAGCTTGTTTGATCTGTAGCTGATCATGCAAAAATTTAAGAAGCTCTGTAGGCTTTGGAAGAGCAGTAGCGGAATTAGAAGCGCGATGGTGAGCTTCAAACTTCATAGCAGTTGCTGAATCCAACTTGGATGTAAGTAATGTCATGACTATAGCAGAATGTTCATCCACCTCTGGCATTGCTACTAAGGCCTGATAATGTAATGACAGATGATCTAAGAAATCTTGATAACTGTCTATTGACTTAGAGTTCAGCTGAGGAAGCTTAAGCAGGGCTGTTGCATGATTGTAAGCCATGCGCCTAGGATTTTCGTAGCGATTCTTAAGTAATGTTAACGCTACAGGATACTGCTCAGCTCTGAATTCAAGATGAGAAATAAGTCGCTGTGCTTCCGGTGTTAGAGAATCTATAAGATATTGAAACTTTTGTAATACAGATAAGGCTTCACTGGAATCTACGATTGAGGAAAATCGCGAAAAGAAGTTGGACCAGTCAGCTTGGTTGCCTGAAAATTTTGGAACTGACTGAGTGGGAAACCCAGCCGTAGAGGCACTTAAAGAAGATGGTTGCGTAGGGACAGCAGGGGCCGAACCTATTACAGTGGAAGAGGCTAAGGGCTCCGAATTGGCAATCAAACTATCCAATTGTGAACATATGTTACCATACAAATCGTCTATAGAGTTTAACCCTTCTTCCAATCGTTCCTCACTCAGGTCGGGCACCCTTTCAGAAGAGTAGTTAAAGGGCTCCAAGGCCGTCAATTTTTGTGTATAACCCTCTGTAAGTGAAGTCCTCAGACGCTGATAGGTTGCGTTAGTAGCAGTACCGCTCCGCAAGGCGTCATTTACCTCGCTCTGAAGCTTGTTAAGACGGCGCAAGGCCGAGCGGCAAAGTCGTTCAAAAGCAACACCTGAAAGTTTAACAGGATTAGCCATGTTGAACTGATATAACAAATATAACGAAAACCCAAATATCAGATATATAGAAGATGTAGGTTAAATAGGACCAAGCTATGAGCACAACTAATTAAATGACAATAATAGAAACAACCAAGTAATAGCAATAGTTGTTTTATGTTAATGCGTAAATATCGATAACATATAGTACACAAACGAGATTCAAATGTACAGGCCAGTAACAAGAATTATGTAAAATAGCTTACTTCAAGAAATCCTACAAGTGGTTAAGCCAACAGCAATACTAAAATTCAAAAAATCAATTAATGAGTGATTATTATAGTGGCAGTATGTGGTATGGTTACTTAAAGAAATAACGGAACCACAGAAGACCAAATGGGCCAAGGATAAGAAGAAATTCTTCTAATGAATGCAGTAGGTGTGATTACTTAAAAGTAAAGTAACCAAAAGGGCCAAGAAGAAGCAAAAAAGGTTCCTCTGGTAGTTGCAGTGTTACGTATTTGCGTGCTCGGTAGAGCTCATCCGGCACCACTAGATGGTTTCCGGGAACGTTTAGACCACTGCAGGAACTCCGTACGGAGACCATAGGCAGGTCTTGCTGTAAGGGATAGAAGGGTGGGGCAACAAGACAGAAAAGGCACCAATTCAAAAATAACAATAAGTTTATTGTTGAACACAGCACCTCCCCAGTTCTTCCGCCTCACGTCCGAGCCCGAAAACGCACACTGACGAGTGGGTATGCCCTGGGAACTCCTCTGACTGCCTGAAGGGCAGGCAATCCCTTCCAGGGCTGTCCACAGGTTGCTGATGAAGGATGATCTCACCTCCGACGGAGGACCAGCAGCGAAGCTGCAAAGCTGTTGGCATAAGAATAACTATGTAGGAACTGTGCAGGTGACAGGCGGAGCTGTATAGTCTCAACCTAGGTTGAGAGAAAATATAAGAGCACTAGGAGGGCTAATAAGAAAAGCTAAGGTTCGTATACTTGCCGTGAAGTTATTATAGTTCCGTACACCTCCTTTAATTAGAACTCGTTCTATCCAGTGTAGAGACCCCGTCTCTCCAGACTGTACAAGTGGGGGTTGCAGTGAATAGTCACTTAGCTTGGAATTAGATGAATGATTAGTGATCAAATAAATGTTGAGCTGAGACTGAAGGTATTGGCAAGAAAAAATAATATGAACTATTACCTTCAGGGCGATTGCAATAGTCGCTTAAACGGCTTCCGCCGACCTATATTAACACTTAATCATGAACAGAGTAGAGATATCAAGGAGAGGAAAGAATAGGAAAATTATCTTACTCTGAATGTAGATGATGTTAATATACGCCACGTGCATCCGCCAGATTTTGGCTCTAGTTAGAGTGGTGACTCCTATTATCACTGCTGAATAAGCTCTTACTGAGTGTGAGACTGTAAATTAGAGGTTTAACAGACTGCTAAGAAGAGTACCCACGTGGGGCAGCAACTGAACGGCGTAAAAAAGAGAACTGCGATCCAGCGATTTTATGATACGCCACCGAACTTAGCATACACTAGAAAATGTTATTTGAAGATAATTGTGCAATCTCACAAGATGATTCACGCAATATAAACGGCTTTATGTAAGATGTTCACTAAGAACGAAAAATGCAGTCTGTTGGGCGTCACACCAGCTCCACGAGATAGAACGGAACTTGAGGTAGTGATAAGGTTACAACTACTAGGGCCCTGCCACTTAGCTAGGTGATTAGATTGAGAAACTGATACCCTGTGTTAAGGCTAGAACGTTACAACAGTGCTCTAGGTGACCAAAATTGTAAGTAACGTCCTGTCTCTTTTTTGATGGGAGGGGCCTCTATCAATTGAAGACTGTCACTCAAACAGTTACGTATTTCGCTGCATTAAAACTCCCCTTAAACTCCAGAAATACGTAACAGTTATCATGCACGCCACCAGACAATTGGTGATTGAGCCATATGGTGGACTTGATAGTCAGTCGGCCGCTTGTTCCATGTAAATCTGTAAAGGTTAGGGTGCATATGAAAGTTGGAACCGCCGGTGGAAGGGGTTACAATCAACAGTAAAGAAGAAGAAAGCAAAAAAAAAAAAAATCAAGAAAACAAGAAAGAAGCAGGGATAGAATAAGAGTGAACCTGGGAGAATATCGAAATGGGAAGTTTTCAATTTGTATTCACCAACGCTAGGCAATAGGGGAGGTCGGCAACAGTTCAAAGCTGGAAGGCCACCTTGGATTTTCATAATAAAGTCAACAGCAGAAGATGTTTAGTAGGTTGGACAAAGAAGAAACAACCGAAGGAGTTCCCTTCTACTCTTCTGTCCGGTACTCTACAACACAGTAGCCGTCCCAGGCCGTATTCCGCCAGGCTTCGTTCACCACCGTCTCTTTTTCTCTCTATCGCCGTATTACCAAATACAAAAAAAAAAAAAAGAAATAACAAGATTGCTAATGCATTTAAGGAGCCGCCCTTTTTGCAAAACTGTTTTCAAATACAATATATTTTTAATTAATATTGTAATTAATCAATTTTTATCTTCTGCATTAATAATTATTTGTTTGCATTAAAATTCTTATTTAAAAAAGGAAAAGACTTGAAAAGAAAAGAAATGTAAATCACAAAATAAACCAGATTTAATATTGAAAAAGTGATACAAAAAAATAACTATTATTCCACCTCATTGAATTTTCGAATTATCATTATTTATTCTTTCGCTTATTCTTTGAATGATTGTAAAAAAAATAAATGGTTAGCACAGATGTTTTTCACTTTATAAAAGGTTTCTTTATTTTTTTTTACAATTAAATTTATATAATACTAATAAATATTCTAAATGCTAACGACTTCTTTTCCATACTGACTGACAATACGTTGGAAGTCCCATTTTGGAATCAATTATTTTTATTTACTACCCTGGAGACCTGGGGTCGCTTGAAGAGAATTTTAAGTGAATAAAATGGAAAAAGTAATGTGATGGTGTACCTTGCGCAAAAAGAATTTAGTTGATTTCCAACAAATACAGAAGACATTTTTTTATATCACTTTTTGGTGCAGGTATAGTGTGAGCTCTACCAACCCTGTTGATATCTACTGTATAAAATAGGTGCTCTATTCTAGTATTACAGTAAGTTAATTCATCAATCTCTTTTTCACAAGATCCCGCGGACCCACCCTTAGACCCGTTGATAAAAAAAAACACCCTTAGCCGGTTAAACTCGAAAATAAGTGGATTACTGTTCGAGTTTCGCGCGCTTCCCGTCATATGTAATGAAATGATCAACCGTAGTAATAAATGTTTTGAAATTAATAGTTTTAATTTTCATTTTTGTCGATAGAGTGCATACTAACAGCGCCCGGGTCTAGGGGCGGGCAACCAGGACATTTGTCTGAGTTGTGTGAGAAAAATATTGTTATCTTAAATACTCAATTAATAGAAAATTTCATATATCGATTTTATCGTTCGCTAAAAATTTACAGTGCATAGCGTATTTATATTGTTTACTAGCTAAACCCGGCCACGCTTTGCTGTGGCTCGTTCTGATTTTAATTATTTGGGAAGTACATCACTATTATATTACATAGATTCACAACAACAAATCATTCAGCTAATACCCTACCTTTGCGTTGCTGTGAACTGAAAGGAAAGACCGAAAAAAAAAATGTTTTTAACTGAAACTCTTTTTTTTTTATTGTAAAGCCATATGCAACCTTTACTCTTTTTTGTTTTCCTTTGTTCCTTCTGCATAAACATAAAGACCAGATGGTTTACCGACTCTGGAGCATGCGACATATAATTGCCCATGAGAGAAGCATTCGTTTTCTAAATTCAAATCGCACTCTTGCAAAGATTGTCCTTGCGCTTTATTGATAGTCATAGCGAACGCAATACGTACTGGAAATTGAAGTCGTTTGAACTCGAACTCTATATCTGTCGGAATGAATGGTATTCGTGGAAGTAGTACATCTTCATCTTTATGAGGTCCAATTAGAATTGTTGCTTCAATTAGATTATTCAATTCTGTAAATACTAATCGTGTACCATTGCATAACTTTGGCTGATTGATGTTTCGGAGAAGTCTTTCAATGTATGGTCTAGTGCTTCCAATGACTTCTTGTGAGCACGTCACTTATCTCATACAATGATTTTGCACGCCCGAAGAACCTTTCCCATTCCTGATGTTTTAGAAATGTTATATATTGAGTTTTCTGAGAAATTTAGGGACAGTTTAGGAGCTGAATGCGCTATTCTTCCTCCTTCCATCAACAATACCTGGAGAAGCAAGTGCTAACGCAATATGACCGTTTGAATGGATTTTAGCAAGGATTAAGGAAATTAAGAACGTTTCTTCAGTTCCACCCGGAGCAGCCAAAAAGTACAATCTACCGGATTGGTTGGTCACAGCTTGTATGATGGTATCAAATGTATCTTTTCTTGAAGGAGTTTCAGTGTATTTTCTTGGACGAACAACTGTAAGTCATTTATGGTGTATGATTACTCTCTGAGCAGTTCTTTCTCGAATGTTGCATTGATCGACCTATTCGGTGCTGTTACTCCCAATTGTGCCAACTACTTGCCACACATTGCAAGACAAAGATCCTCAATGAAGATTAGCGCTTCATTGTATATTTCTTCTGTGAAATCCAAGTCATGATTATGTGTTTCTTGACGCATTCTGTGCAGAATATCTTCGGCCATGTAGTCTTTGCATTTCTCCCACAATTGTAGTGGTTGTGACGGGAAACGTGTAGTTAAAATAATTGCAAACAGCGTATGTATTTGAAATGGATTAGAAGTAGCCGATGAATCTTCAGTTGACTTATCCCAATGATGTCTTTTTCCAGCAAATTAAGTGCCTCTTACGCACTCCGATACGTATTATATACTATTCCATCCACTGTTCGCAAGTGTATAAATGATATTGGACTACGAACGGTAATCAAAAGCAAACGTAAATAAAAGCATTCTGCGTGGTTCGGATGAATAGTGTATATTCTTCCTAAAGCATTAGATGAAATATTCCAGGCTGTACAACTACTGCTTTGCCTCTCTTCCTTCTTTCGAAATTCTTTCGTGTTGCGTTCCAAGTGTAATAAGTAATGTCTGCATACATCAAAGTTCTTGCAAAATCATATGTTTGACATAATTGAAAAAACCCTGTTATGTGTGCTCCCATATATGCAACAAAAAAATAAAGGTAATAATAAATTAATAAAAAGTATTATTATTATATTAAACAACACCATCACTCACTCGGCCAGCTCGGCAAACTGCGCGAGACTGGAGTGAGGTACTTCGAGACTGGTGGCGGTGAAAGGTACATGTAAGTAGTTGAGAAAGAGGTACAGAGAGCGCGCCACGATCGCAACGCGTCTGCGTCTGTCTATTTCTGCCAACTTGCGAAACGCTCGGAATTTCCCGTTTCCGCGGGAACTTCGGAAAAAAAAGTATATATAAACACTCTTATATAGAAATGCAACATTGTGTAAAAATTTCAAGTCAATCCATCGACTACTTTTCGAGTTTTGCGGCCACAAACATACGGATGCTGTATTTTTATATATATAGATGACTGAAAGCTAAAAATATTTACACTATTATTGAAAAATTAACGCAGAATTTGTAAAGGACGAAGCTTGAACTTGCTTGAACATGCATATACTTCTCTGAACAGATAGTATTAGCACATGAGCAGAGCGCTGTGTTTGAACATGCATAGACTTGCTTAAGGAGCGGCAATTTATCTTTTTGTCCGTGGCGACGTAACCACTACAGCGGGCGCTAATGCTAAACCAGAATCATGACGGTAGAGCGCACACTTTACCAGCACCCACTTTTTTTATAAAGCTATAAAAAAAAAATTCTTTAATCCTAAAACATTTATGTAATTATTTACACAAGAAATATTTAAGTAAATTAAATATTAATTATTTAATAAAGTTCTGAATAAACCAGAACTTTATTATAAGTAGATTATCTTTGTTTAAATCTATTATTTAAGATATTAATTTTAACATTCTTACTTTCATCCAATCAAGAAACCTAAAAATACACGTTAATTTCAATAAAACAAATATCTAAAAAAACTATTAGGATGAAGAAAAGAGTGGGGAAGGGAGGCATTATTGGCCTGGCACTAATCAGTATGACAATCAATATGCACACTAAATAGTTTATGTACACCAATTCATGGAATGGATCATTTTAATAATGAAGCCGGGAGAATGTTTGTATAGTTTTAGCATATAGTTAATTAATAATTCTTGTAACAATAATGTATAGGAGTGCAGAATAATAGTATGGCGCATACATTATTTATGTATATTGAATACTAAACATAGACAATGTTGTTTATAAATACTATTCGTGATTGTTAAAGCCACTTGTGTATATCTATGTATAAATTAACTTGTTAGTATTTATCCATTCAGTATGAGTTATCACAGGTACAAATATACCCACTATAGCCAATTGGAATCCGTTCAATTTAATCCGCAGGTTGATCATTATGACGCCCTGGGTTCGTGACTGGCCATAGTCACTGCATTTATTGCAATTTTGAATCAACTAGATCCATCACTAGAGAAGATGTGGGGGGAATAATTTAAGAGCATATAAAGTCTAGGCCTTAATTACTTTGGGGTGGAATACTTATTATTTGAAAAAATATGTACTCCCAAAACTAGGGTTATTTTCAAGAAAGAGGTTACTTTGTTTTTATTTACTTTCACTCACTACAATAAGAGGAAGTATTGCGATTTGTCAAATTTTCCACCGGAAAAACTACATTGTATGAATTGTTCTGTGTATGGTCAGTGTAACTCAAAAATGGAGAAATCGCCGGAAGCTGAAACTGGATATTTCATTTGGGTTCCACTCAGGGAACGTGATAATAATGTTTAGGACAAAACTGATCGACCCGATATACCAGCTTTATAGATTTTTTGTTCAGTTCTGACATTTCCACGAAGGACAGTATTTGCGTAGTTATATAATTAACTTGCATGGTCACACTTTTGTCTATCACGAATTGATTTCAAGAATTTAAAATTCTTTAGTTAATTTCCCTTTGGATGTTTTTTTTCCTAGATATTTTGCACATGTGTTGCCTTTAGAAGCTCTCTTAGCGAGCTAATAGGTAATCAGTCGCATATCTGTTGGCAATGTCTCTTCTTCACATGATTCTTTAGCTAGCCTGTCTGCCAGCCACATTGTTACCAACTTCTCTAACATGAGCTTTTATCCCAACTAAATCTTAAGTATGTATGGCTGGGGGTGGCTTTGCGAGCATAACACAAAAACTAAACATTTAGAAACTTCAAATTTAATATTTTATTTTATCACTTTCATCAGGGAATCC
The DNA here is from genome assembly GCA_011037195.1 of Triatoma infestans. Taxonomy (NCBI): domain Eukaryota; kingdom Metazoa; phylum Arthropoda; class Insecta; order Hemiptera; family Reduviidae; genus Triatoma; species Triatoma infestans. The sequence continues at coordinate 11,777 of JAAEAF010005853.1, forward strand.
ACTAACGAAAGTTTCGATCGAAATAGTTGTATCGAAAATACATACCACTTTTCTGGCAGTAAATGATCAAAATAATCATATTATTTTCTTTAAACTATTTCCTTGAAACTAAGGTCACATTCTCCGTCACTATTTTTTTTTAAATATATTTTCCTGCAAAATTCCATTTTAAAAAACATTCTAGAGAGATCTAGGACGCTAATCTTCCCACTGTTGGGTTTTTTTATTAGACGATTATTATTATTGTCTGTGGGGAGGGACCAAACCCTACGCTATCCAAAGCCCCACTGGGCTCATATAAGCTACCCAAAGAAAAACAACAACAAACCGGGTTTAGAACAAATATCCAGACCCGGGTCTAATCCATCTAAGATTCACCGCAGTCCGAACAAATCGGACTATAACCTTAAGGGGAAATAGCCTAAGCTCTTCCACAGACATCCTGCTCCGACCAAATGTCTTGAACCCAATCTCCTCATAATCCAAACAATCTGTCATAAGATGGATGGGTGTTTTCTCCTCTGTCTCATAGACTCTACAAAATGGATCCGGCATGAACCCCATTACGTGGAGATGTCTCCTTAAACCACAATGTCCAGTAAGGGATCCAACCTGATGCTTGAGAGAGAGCTCCGTGAAAGTCACAGCAACATCTCACTAATAGTCCTGTCCGGACCCCCGATGAGCATTTTGCCGACAACCAACTGAGCTCATCCATACGGATGAATGCTGTGAAGCTGTCCATGATCGGAAGCCAGACATGTGCCAGAAAACAGCAGGCTCGGGACCAATGAAAGGGAGAGAGGCGCCTAATTTGGCAAACCTATCCATCTCCTCATTCCCAAAAATTCCCATATGACCCGGTACCCAGACAAGAAACACATCCTTCAGAGAAGAAAGCTCTTCCAGTCTTTTAGAACATTCTAACACCAACCTGGAAGTGAAGACACATGAACTCAGCGACTTCACCGCAGCTTGGCTATCCGAGCAGATACAAACACCTTTTAAGTTAGTGTTACATAGCCTCTCATTCAGGATACAACAAAGAATTGCAATAAACCTCAGTTTGGAACACTGTGATCCATTCACCAAGAGATACTGCCAAATGATGTCCGTTCTCAAAATAGACCGCAGCTCCAGACCTACCATTAATACGACAGTATATACATTATGTAAGATAATATTAAGGAAAGCTAAGGAATATTTATTTACATTAAGGAATGTTTATCAGAATTTCCAATTTTGAAGAAAATCTCGCCAACTGAGGTCTTTCTCTTGAATTGTTTTTTATCTTGAACGTAATGGATTATCCCGGTTTCATAATCATAATCTAAACAATATTAAAGACTTAATTAAATATATTATAAGAATTCGGAGATTTAAAAAAAAAAATGTTTAATTTCGAAGCTGAGAAACGTAGAAAGAGAAAATTGTTTTGACTGTTTCGCATAGGTTTTTCATAATGTAATGACATGGCAGGGTCATAGCAATGTCAAACCTTCACAACACATAACAAAGAAAGAATAATTTATAACTAGTGGCTTAGCCGGCTGCTGTCTTCAAGACAAGGCCGCAGCCAAACAAACAAAACCGAGAGTCAATACTTTATATCGAAGCAAGCAACCGTAAGGCTGGCCACTGGTCAACGAAATACCAAGGTCGCACAAGGTCGCACACTACGACAGATGTCTTGGTGTGAGTGTTGCTAACACTAATATATAAACTTCGCCCCATTGGAAGAGGGGATGATTATATGATTATACTTCAGTACGTCTTCAAGATTATTTATACGAGCAGCAGTTTCCGCGTCCCTATACAGTTTTTATTTATACTTATTTCCTTAGTTGTGCATCTTAGTTCATTTATTTTAATCATTCTAAATTATTAGTTATTTATCTCCTATTTATTTCTAAGTATTTCTTGTTAATAGTTACCATTACTCACGTTTAAATTATTGTACAAATACAGTCATTTTTATAAATTCCGTGTTAATAATTCGAGCACTAACTTCCAAAAATCTCTAAACTAACTTCCGCCCTCTTCAAGACATCTACTACATACCTCAGGAATCACAATAAACGATTCCACTACAATAATGATTATAATAAAATTCGATTGTTCATTTATATAGTTCAAAAATAGAAATATATTTTTTTCCTCTCCTTCAATAATTCAATGTTATTTTAAATGTTTTTTTTTTTTTGTTTTTTTTTTTTTTGTTTTGCATCTGTCACTTTAACACAGAACGAATCAATTGAAAAATGATCATAACATAGGGAAGTTTGAAGCAGTTTATCTTCCGTTAAAAAGGAAATTCAACTAGAGTTCCCAGGCTCTAATATCATTTCTTAAACTTCCCCTATCCAGTAAGAAATTATATATTAAAAAAAAAACAGTTTCTAGAATTGTATTCAACATTATTTTCAGGGTGAATATTCGTACTTCATTCTTCCCTTTTCCTAAAAATAAATAAAAAAAAAAAAGCAAAAGGTTATAATTAAATCCTGACCCAGAAAAAGGGTTTTTTTAATAAAAAAAGAACGCTACCTATCGGCGGTAAACAACCTTGCAGTTCATTCACTTAATGCTTCCTTTACACCCCTCCAAAACACACCCCTTTTTTCCATATTCCTGTGAACTAGTCGCTTGAATTCTTTTAAACGAGTTTTTTCTAACCGATTTTTTTTTTTTTTTACCTACTTAGGTTTTTTTATTTGTAAAATACCTTCCTTTTTTTTTCTTCTTTTTCACTCCATTATTATACTATTTCCTTTCCTCCTATATTTGGGTAGGTTTCATATCTGTGTCAGTAAAAAGATTTTGTGAATAAAAAAAAAAAACTAAAAAACCTAAAAATAAAAGCTGGTGTGTAGGTTTTGATGATATTTCAATTGATTTCTTTGGTTATTCCACCCTCTTCTTGTTTAACAATACAATATCCTAAGTTTAGTTATTGAAATCTTAGACTAGTAACATCTGTAACCCTTCAAAATATACTAATCCTTCCCCAATGGAGCCCTTTCTGTTTTTGTTTTTTTTTTTTTTTTCTAAGTTCTCCCAGTTTTTAGGAAGTAGTTGATGTAGTCATTGTGAATATTATAAAAAAAAAAAAAAAAAAACACGTTACTCTTCGCTTATTTTTGGATTAAATGAAAAATGAAACTTATTTTCATGTGGGGGGCAATTTTTTTAAATAAAAATGAAAAACTCACATCTTAATGCAACTCTCTTAATGCTCTTAATACGATATTATATAAAAGATAAATTTCTTTAAACAAACCTATATATATTATTTATTTATTTATTTATTTATTTATATATATCGGGTGTTTCAGATTTGCAGGGTACTATTTTGGTATGTGTTATATATACATATATATATATATAGAGAGAGAGAGAGAGAGAAAGAGAGAGAAAGAAAGAAAGATAAATTTCTTATGCTCTGGGACTTATGTCCCTTAAGAGCAACAAATAAAATGTACAATGTTAAAAATATTTTCTCTGATCTGAGAGATTAAACTAAAATAAATTCTTAATAACTATTTACATTTATAATTTTTTATAAAATATTTACATTTACTAATAATAATACATTAAATAATATTTTTTTTTTTTTTTTTTTTGGGGGGGGTGGTGAAATGCATTTACGCACGCCGTGCCGGACTCCCGGAGACTACCGGCTAAAACACCCCCCTCTGCTGGGACCTAGCCTGGATTCGCTGATTCCAGCACTACATCAGGCTAGGTCTCTGTCCTAACCCCCTAGGGGTTCCTCCTTTCCTGTTCCTCTAAATCCTTCTTCTTTGCGACGAGAATTAATAATAATAATAATAATAATAAAATTACTAATAATAATACATTAATAATAAAATAATAATAATAATAGTAATAATAATTATTAACATAATAATATAAAACAAAAGAAAAAAATAATAATAATAACTTCTATATACAAACTTAAAAATCTCCTTTCTACATTTCAAACAAATGATTGTAATAGAAAGACTTAAAACTAGGCAGTGATTTCTTTTGGTCAAGTCAGTAGGTAAGTCGTTCCAAAGTCTACTGGCAGCAACAGTAAAAGAGTTTTGATACGTTACAGTCCTATGTGGTTGTATGTAAAGTCTGGAATCGACAGTCCTTGTGGTTCTTAAGTCTAGTGCAGCTTTTTGTGTAAACATGTCATATAAGTATTTTGGAGTCTGTGTCCTAAACAATTGGTATATGAAATTACCCATAAAGTATTTTCTACGGTAGTCAACAGTAAGCCAGTTTAAAGTAAAGTAATGTGGTGTAATATGTTCGTCTTTCCTAATATCTAATATAAAACGGTTACAAGAGTTAAGTGATCTCTGGAGTTTGGTGTTAAGTTCCGAGGTAAGATCAGCATATACCAGGCAACAGTAATCAAAGTGAGGAAATATGAGAGCACAAACTAGCTGTTTACGGAGAGATATAGGCAACATATTTTTATGGAGTTTTAGCTGGTATAGAGATTTATAAATACTATTGCAAATATTACTAGCATGGCTATTCCAAGATAACGTATTAGAAATCGTCACACCTAAACATTTCGCAGTCCTAACATAAGGTATATTTATGTTATTAACAGTAATTTTGGAGATTAGGTCTAAATTAATTGTATTTATATATTTTCTACTGCCAATTATCATTGCTTTTTATTTTGTTATATTAAATCCAATAAAATTTGACTGTGTCCAGCTAAGGATGGAATTCACATCAAGCTTAACTTTCTCAATGCCAGCTTCTAATTCAGATGGTAAACAGTGTAAATATATTTGCAGATCATCAGCATAGAGCACATGTTTGCAATGCTTTATTACTCTTGGCAGATCATTTAAATATAAGCAAAATGAAAGAGGTCCCAAAACAGAACTCTGCAGGAAAGAGAGAGAGAGAGAGAATGGTGATAAGGGGCAAGTACCTACCCAGGTACACTGCACATTGTGATTATATTGTAGTCCAGAAGAGAGCGCCAGTAACATTAAACCATTCTCATGACATTTAACGCCCTAAATTCTGCAAAAAAAAAAACCTATGGCACAACAGCCCATGAAGGGTCAAGATTTGCCAGACGGCGATTTGAATAGGGAGGCCGTGTTACTCACACTTGTTGGTTGTATATAATTATGTGGGCAGGTTATAAGGTTATGTTACTATATGTATGTGGTTAATGGCAAAATGGAGTTATTGTTAAGTTTTGATTAGACATTAGAAAAAATAGTGTATAATAAATTTGTTCTAAATAAGTTTATTTATTACACTATTACAAATTTAATATACACTATTTTTCTAATGTCTAATCAAAACTTACAGTAACTCCATTTTGCCATTAATCACATCCACATAGTAACATAACCTTAGAACCTGCCCACATAATTGTATACAACCAACCAGTGTGAGTAACAAGTAACAGAAACATTACGTTTGAAGTGAACTCTCTACACGAACTTGGTGAATTTGTTCTGACAATGGATGAAAATCCGAAATCGGTCAGGAAGAAAATGAATACGCATGCTACGACGGATAAAATACCAGATGCTATCCAGCATTGCGGATCCATCCACATATTCAACAATTATCTGATATTTGTTTGTCTGCATTTCTCAAATTTCCAATTAGCAAAATTATCTACGGAAAAATTACTGGTTATATATACAATTATTATTCTTAACGCTGGAAATGTATAGAATAATGAAGAGTGGCATATTAAAGGATATCATTTCAAACTATTGTTTCATTGTTCTTAATTTATTATTATTAATTTTTTGATTAATTTATTAATTTAACCATTTATTAAAAAGACTCTATTATTTTCAACATGCTAACCCTTCTTCGCTTTGTGTAAAACATAAAACGACCAAAAATATAAAGGCAATGGCAATTCATATACATGTTCACTTTATTTTACTTTACTTTACTTTTAATACTATATCTCAAACTCAGCTTTATTAAAACCCTATGGCGCAATAGCCCATGAAGGACCAAGGCTGGCCACACAGCGATTGAATAGGGAGGCCGTGTGGTAAGCACGCCGCAGTTCCCACGCCGTTTAGTACCGGCCTTCGCTACCTAGGGCGCTACTAACTGTAGCTTCCCACTTTTTATCACGATGGTGGGTTGAACACCGACTTTGCCCTCACAGGACTCGAAACCTGAATCCTCGCACGAAAAACGAGTGCGCTAGCCATTAGACCAACGCGTGAGGACATAAATTCTGCAAAAAAAATGATCTAAAATCAATTTTTTTTTTTTTTTCGGAAAAATGTTACAAATAAAAGTGATAATTTGTATCAATGCAATTAGCTTTCCAAGTTTGAAGGGAATCATTATAATAAAGTTTGGAAATCTATCATTCTCCTTATAATCTTATAATGCTCTTTGGAAATCTATTCGATGGATTGTAAACATAATTTATTTTTTAGATTCATTGAATAGCCAAGCGTGATTCCGATAGTATCTCCATTTTGAAAATTGGTGTTAATTGCTGTTTTTTTTATATATAAAGATTTTATAAGTTATTGCATATTATGTTTATTAACTGTTGCAATATGACGTTATTATGTGTTTTTTCCAGTCATTAGTTGAGCTGTTGTCTATTATTTACACGATAAATCGGAATAATGAAAAAAAACAACTAGAAAATAAGAATTTTAATTTTTATGTCCTAATAGATTTCAAAAAGTAGGAAATGTCCTTAGGTGATGATTTTTATTTCATGACAGTATCATTGTGGCACGATTCAATTATTTGCAATGTCACTATAATATTTAATTATGTTTATGGCTATAAAATAATCGATAAATATGTGTATAAATAAATAAATAAAAAAAATACGTGTTTATTAGTTCGTTTAGTTGATTGGAGCATTATTATAGATTAGTGATGAAACAGGTGTAAAGAATAGCTTCGGGATAAAAATAGGATTTACAACATAACTTTGCCCATAAGCAAATGGAGCGAATGTATCCTTTAAGGTTGACCCCCTTAAGGGGAAACTTATTAACTGATAACACCCAAGTAGAGGTGGCTATTCTGGCTAGTACGAACCCTCCCTTTTTAAAGACGAGCGCACACTATGGGGGAGAGGTTGAGTATGGAAGTGGTTGGTGGACAGCCTTCCAATATGCTTGACCCACCTGTTCACATGTGATAACAATTCCTCCTATCCCCCTTTAACAATACCCTGTTGTACAACACTCTTTCTCTCGGGCAACACATACACACACACACTGTCCACCCAGTTACATTTATACACAACAAATACACAAACACAAACTCACACAACCAAACGAGGTTAGCGTATGGGTATGATCTACCCAAAGTCTTGTGACAACCCTATCAACTCTCCTTGCTAACAGTGTACCCATAAAAAATGTGTTTCCATTTTATTATCCTCGCGGCTGGTACCCTTCTGTCATCACCCAGCCTCTTTTACTTCCATATCTACCACGACATCCAACTTCACTCCTCCCACGCCTTACACCATTGTTCAACATATGCCGACATTCCACCCTCCATGTACTTACACAAAAATATTATATAATATCAGATTATTAATAGATGTTCAAGACAATAATATTTTCTGTTACACTGTATAGTTATCAAATAGTTACACATATTGTGCTCTAAAAGTTGTCTTGTATTATTTATAACATATGGAATAGATTTTTACTTTTACTTTCTCTTACTCCTAGATACAGGAAGTATTACGATCATGCCAGATTTTCGAAATTGAGTTTTCACCGGAAATACATGTCTTGGGTTCGCCCAAATAGGAAAAGCAGGATTTTAGCGAATGGTCTGTGTGTATATCCAGTTTTGAGCAATAAAAGCATTTCAAAGGGAAATAAAACAAGAATTTCTCTACTACACTCTTGAGGGTATTCTCGCTTATGTTGCCGAAACGTGGACTATAACTCAAAAGTGTCATTCAAAGATAAGGGTTACAGAAATGGATTATTGTAGAAGGTGCTTACAAAAGACGGAGAAAAATTTCGCAAAAGAATTAGAAGAATGTTCCCCGGCAGATGGCCAGAAATGATTAGAGGGTGGACCCATAGTGGAATCGAAGAAGGGGAAGACCAGCTAGATGATGGGAGGAGGACATAGAGGAAGCGATAGAAAGAAGCATTGACCTGACGGCAATCCCACAGAAGTGAAATCGCCGATTAAGTAAGTAAGTAATTAAGTAAATTAAATAATTTGCTCTAAAAGAATGTTTCCAAGTCGAGAAGACCTCACCCGAGCAATAGTTTTGGCCAAATAGGGACGAAGTTGCCGCTAATAACCCAAATTATTGGTATGCCACACTGTACAATCCATTATGCTTTACAATGATAAAGGGTCACAGAAAGTCTCGTTCGGAAAAAAGGTTGTGAGTAGTCAACTGCGATATACAGAGGCTAGAGATGACCATTGCTTAACTATTACCGTACTATGTAACCATCATTTAACAGCTCCCGAGATATGCGATTTAACAGCTGCTAAAGGTCCATAATGCAGGGCTGAACTCTAAAACTGTCAGAAGACGATTGCGTGACGAGTGTGATCTAGCCCGTATTAGGTTTTCTAGGAGAGGCTTAGAGCAGAATGACGACCTTTTTCCAAACCAGCATCTGGTTTGGAAACTTCATCAATAGGAAGAAAGAGTTCTCTTCACAAATGAGCCCTTGTTCTGTTTATCCAATCACACCGGAGAAGATGGAGAAGAGGTGGAGAGTGCTTTTTTCCATGTACCCTGTGTGAGTCACAACGTAATTATCCTAAAGACAATCAGTTATGGTATGGGATGGAATCAATGTCCATGTTCATACCGAACTGTTTTTCATACAAAACAGAGCTTTGCCAGCACATAGAAGAGCAAATTGAAGAAGTTTCTCTGGAAGCTGTGCTTCCATTTGCTCCATTTGTCGGAGAGAACTTTGTGCTAATGCATGATAATGCTCGACTGTCTTGTAGCTGGTGTTTCCTCACAATACTTGGAACAAGTAGGAAAATACTTAGCATAAACCCGCTAGAACACATGTGGGACATTATTGGAGACCGCGTCGCCGTCTCTTACCGAACAGCTCCGAAGAATTGCTCTTTTCAAAGAATTGGATACTGTTCACGATGAAATCAAGCCGCTTATTTACTTGATGCCTAGGAGACTAAAAGGTGTACGCAAGACCTCAGGCGGTAATACGCGCATTTAGGAGGAAAACCGGATAATAATAATAATAATCAATAATTTTATTTAATAATTTTCTTAAAAACTCTCATCTCTCGTTTAATTGCGTCTTTTTTTTTTAATTACATTATAATTAATATAAGAATAAAAATATATATATTTTGAAATTTAATGCAAAGTAAGAGTGTCCGGTTTTCGTGTTCTTCAGATCATATTATATTTTCAGTTAAAAAACTCAGTGCCAACACAGTGTCGCATTATTATTGGTTGTAATTTGGGGGGAGGGGAATAGAATATGTTACAATTAATTTTTCAATGTTTATTAATTATTTGTACAATAAGTAGTTCTAGATAATCACTACAACAGGGATGAGCAACACGCGGCCCGTTTAACATGTTTATGCGGCCCGCCAAGCATTTCTAAAATTGAATTTATTTTATCGACTTTCTCCCATCAATATATTGTTATAAAATTAATTATAATAAAATGGTAGTACATACTAAACCGAAACAATTTTTTGTGACGAGTTACTCACTTGTCGCGACTTGTTTAAACATGCAATACGATCGCGCCGCGTCTGTGCTTGTTTGACGAGATACTCACTTGTCGGCGACTTGTTCAAACATGCAATACGAACGCGCCGCGTCTGTGCTTGTTTGTGTTTGCTTCTGTCACACAATCAGTCAGACTGGTAAGCTGTTAACTAGCAATTTTAGCAATTCTTGTGTTTCTTGAAAGGCGTGAGTGCAATATTATTGCCAAAAAAGTAATATTAGATTCTTCTTTACTTTGGGTGGTTATGAAATGAACCTTTTTTACAGCCAAAATTCTTATATTTATTTTTTCATTCAAATATTACAATGTTTTCTGTTCCCTTACGTTTCCGCACTCAACGTGCTGTCTTCAGAGGGATACTACAATACAGACAATTATTTTATTTATATTATAGTTTGTATCTGTTTTTATTAAATTTTTATTATTTATAATATAATAATATTCTTTTTTATTTGTCCAAAAATTACTAACCTTATGTTTTATATTTTGAATTTTTTCTTTTCTTTTTAAGGCTTCGTCAGGTTATTGCTTTTTTTGAAACATTTTTTATACATTTTAGTTTAGTAACATTAATATGTGTTACATGTCTCTTTATTTTTATGAGAATAATGTGTCTCACTTTCCACATTTAGAAAAAGAAAACGTTACTACTTCTCAAAAATACGCACAATATATAGACATTTTAATCAACGAATTTCAATTACGATTCCAAATGTTCAAAGCTGAGAAGACAGCGGTTTTCATGAAAATGTTTTCCTCGCCATTTAATATCGATGTGGATAAAGTTCCCGAAGACTTTCAAATGGAAGTGCTTGACATGCAGAACAATACCGATTTAAAAAATGTATTCTTCTCAGTAAACATCGAAAATTTTTATAAATCTTATGTGAGCCCTGAGAAATTTCCACTTTTGACAAAAAATGCAAAGCAAATGATGTCTCTGTTCGGAAGTACGTATGTTTGCGAACAATTATTTTCAACCATGAAATTAATCAAAAATGACCACCGATCAAGACTGAGTGATGCACGATTAGAAAGCTGCGTACGTGTAGCTACCTCATCAATTCCGGCTGATATTGATCAGCTTGTATCGAAAAAACAATGCCAAATTTCTCATTAAAAATTTCAAGTAAATTCGTTTTTCTGTTCTTTTCTTGTTTGTTTTTATTTTGCATTAAAATTTGTATATGAAATCTTTACTTTTTTTTAAACTTTATATTTTTTTATTCTAATGTTTATTATAAATAAAGTTTTGTAAATTATTAATAAGTGTTACTTTATGTGCGGCCCGCCAAAAAATTTTAAAATTTAAATTGGCCCGTTGATTGAAAAGGTTGCTCACCCCTGCACTACAATAATTAAAGCACTCACATTTATGCTGTGTGCATAGCAGCGCAATAAAGTTGTGCAGCCACACTTTTGTTCAATACGGCAAAGTGTTTTCTCTCTCCTAGTAGTTATAATATTAAATTATTGGGTAGAAAAAACAATCAATTATTATTATTAATCCAACATTTTGTGTTATTTTTAAATTTATTATTTAAAAAAGATTGATAAAAATTTTAATTTCAATAAAATATTAAGGAAAGTGATATATTTTAATTATTTAATTACAAATCATATTGGAAGTTGTTTACGGAAATTCAAATTTAAAAAATACCTTAATTGATTAGTGATTTTTATAAGTATAGAAATATATGAATTCACTTTATTAACTGAGTTATTTATTTTGTTATCAAATTTTATTTAAGACTGGGTGAAACATATTATTATTATTAAAAGTTCAGTTTTAAAAAATTAAAAGTGTTACTACTGAGTTAATTTTTTTTTTTTTTGTAAATAAATAAATATCTTAATAATTAAAATATTTATTAAGCTTCACTTTATTTTTATTATTATTATGTTTAACACACAACACCAAATAATGATTTACTACTACAGCCCGGCCACACAAATGTCTTAGTATGATGTTTTAATTAATTCCATGAAGAACAATTTAATTTTATAGCTTTCCATACTTCTTCTTCCATTTTATTGGCAACTGATCATTTTCTTCTTGTCATCCTTTACAGTAGTAGTAACACAATAAAAGAATTATAAATATATTCATGGAGTAAACAAATAACCATTGTTTTCTGATGATAATAAGATCTTCTTTCTTTTTTCTTTTTCTTTTTTTTACGGAAACATAAATATAAGGAAGTTCAAGTAATAATTATTCTGTCTCTTATGTTGCACTTTATTTTATCGTACTACTTTTGTATTAATTTTCCAATAGAATTATAAATGTTTTCATTATAATATCACATATATATTATATCATTTTATTTAAGTTTTTTATAAATAAATAGGAAAAAAAAAAATACCTCATTGATATAAATAAATTATGTGGCAAATGGAAGTAGAGGAAATAAGTCATTCTATTTTAAGCAAAATTATCTGACATTTGGTATTTTATCCGTCGTAGCATGCATATTTATTTTCTTCCTGACCGGTTTCGGAAAAGCAAATTCACCAAGTTCGTGTAGAGAGTTCACTTCAAACGTAATGTTTCTGTTACTTGTTAATCACACTTGTTGGTTGTGTATAATTATGTGGGGAGGTTATAAGGTTATGTTACTACGTGTAAGTGATTAATGGCAAAATGGAGTTATTGTAAATTTTGATTAGACATTAGAAAAATAGTGTATAATAAATTTGTAATAGTGTAATAAATAAACTTATTTAGAACAAATTTATTATACACTATTTTTTCTAATGTCTAATCAAAACTTACAATAACTCCATTTTGCCATTAATCACATACACATAGTAACATAACCTTATAACCTGCCCACATAATTATATACAACCAACAAGTGTGAGTAACAAGTAATAGAAACATTACGTTTGAAGTGAACTCTCTACACGAACTTGGTGAATTTGTTCTGACGATGGATGAAAATCCGAAATTGGTCAGGAAGAAAATAAATATACATGCTACGACGGATAAAATACCAGAAGCTATCCAGCATTGCGGATCCATCCACATATTCAACAATTATCTGACATTTGTTTGTCTGCATTTCTCAAATTTTCAATTAGCAAAATTATCTACGGAAAAATGACTTGTTATATATACAATTATTATTCTTAACGCTGGATCTGTATAGAATAATGAAGAGTGGCAGATTAAAGGATTTCATTTCAAACTATTGTTTCATTGTTCTTAATTTATTATTATTAATTTTTTGATTAATTTATTAATTTAACCATTTATTAAAAAGACTCTATTATTTTAAACATACTAACCCATCTTAACCCTCCTTCTTCGCTTTGTTGAAAACATAAAACGATGACAAATATAAAAGCAATGATAATTCATAAAATACATGTTTACTTAATTTACTTTACTTTACTTTAATACTCTATCTCAAACTCAGATTTACTAAAACCCTATGGCGCAACAGCCCATGAAGGACCAACGCTTGCCAGATGGCGATTTGAATAGGGGGACTTGTGGTAAGCACGCCGTAGTTCCCAAACCGTTTAGTTCTGGTCTTCGCTACCTAGGGCGCTACTAACTGCGAATCGAACGTTGAATTCTCGCACGAAAGGCGAGTGCGCTAGCCACTAGACCAATGCGTGAGGACTCAGATTTACTATCTCTATCTTATAACTGGTGAAGGGAATAGTGGTTGATAAAAAAAATGGTTTGTGATGTCTGAAATGGTCTTCATGATGTCTGAAGTTAACGTCAGCATTAATGGTTGATGAGGCGAATGAGAACTGGGCACAATAATAGGTGTAGGAGTTTAGAAAGAAGTATTAAATCTAACATTTCTCTGTATAATAGGATCTGAAGAGAGAGATCTAAAGCAGAGAGAGAGAGAGAGAGACATACACACAAAATTGAGAGTCACACACGGTACTTAGGCCAGACTCTGTTTATATATAGCAGCGCTGACCTAGAGGGGACTGTCTTTAGAAGTTTGTACAGCAGTTACAAAGCGTCAGCAACCAACTATACCCTTCTTTTCAGCCACTCTAAATCTCTCGCTGCCATTCTCTAAATTCGTGTAAAATCCTGGCAGTATGTGCTACTTTCTCATTATACAGTGTTCAGCATTATTTCTAGTTTATTTCTTCTTATAAACCGAATTCTCTTATTCTCATACCTATTCTACCTGCGTGTATATAATGGTACTCGGTTATGATTCCACATATCAAGTGCGGAAATCATAATCAAAATCATCACGAAGAAGATAAGTTTTATAGTGCTTCAAAAATCTTCGCTGAACTTTCCCGATTTCGTTTTGAGGTCTCCTGAGTAAGACAGTTTGGACGGAGGTGGAAGGGAATCGAAACATTTCACAAACGAAAGACATTAGAATGTTAACTTTCCAAATATAAACGTCTCACTTTTATTTGAAATATTCTTCCGGAAAAATCGTTAATTCCGGAAAAATGGTATATTTCCGGAATTGGGTTGTGCAGGGGGATGTGTGACTTTCAAATTTTATTGATGTTCCATGTTTTTGGCGCTGTCTACTGGATTAGATTGTAATTATTTCATAGTAGTTATTAATGGTGGTTGGTTCCGCAGAGCTGGAAAGCAGTCACGGAAAAATATCTCTGATGCTCTGATAATAATTACCTCATTATTCTGCTTTAGGTAGATATATGTATCCCACCACCTCTTTATTTATTTCGGGCGAATGAATAATACTTTCCTTTATAAAAACCTAGACGTGATTTGGAGTTAATAACCAGTTAACACCAATAGTATATCATAACCCTTTTTCCCCCAAGTCTAAAGCTATGTTTTAAATTTTCTCATTCAGAACATATTTAGAAAAACTCAAACTTGATAAAAAGACAATGAAAATACTTTTTAATAACAAAGAGAAAATATTGTATCCTTTGGGGGTGGCCATTTTATCCTTGTTTTCTTTCATATAATAGAACACAATATTGTACCCAATTTCTTGACCTATATTTTGCCAAAAATAAAGAGAGAATTACACAGAGAGAGAGAGAGAGAGAGAGAGAAAGGAAAAAACAAGAACAAAGAAAGGCCAAAAGATATAGGACAGGAGTGTTTATATGTTAGTGGGAATATATGTTTCTGTATAGGTCTCGTATTGTTGTTATTGTACCAGTCTGTATTCAAAAACTTGCATTATAAATGTATAATACTCTGGTTGGAGAATAGCATTTTAATAGAAACTATTAAAATAATAGTAATCTAGGTACTTATTCACAAAAGGGGAGGGCAAACCCTACGCTATCCAAAGCCTCCCAGGGCCCATATAGCTACCCCTAAAGAATAACAACCACTGGGACTAGAACGAAAATCCAGGCCCAGGTTTTAACCATCTAAGTTACACCACAGACCGAACAAATCGGACCAAAACCTTAAAAGGACACAGCTTAAGATCCTCTACCGATATCCTATTCCGGCCGAAGGTCCTAAACCTAATCTCCTCACAACCCAAACAATTCGTCATCAGATGCATATGGAGAACCATAACTTATATTGATGTGGTACTTTATAGGAAAGTTTAAGGTTCCTGTTTTTTCAGAAACAACAGTTTTCCTGAAAATATTGCTTCAAATAAAAGTGATAGGCCTATATATGTTGTAGACAATGATTTTTCGTTTTTGAGATATTTTGTTCGAACACACACACACACACACACACACACATACAGACCAGACTGTTATAAACATTTTTGTCCATACTCAGAGGATTTCAAAACATATAATTCGAAAATTTGACATGAACTCTTATACCAACAAATAAGAGAAAGTAAAAATGAATCATCAATATATCAGTGGTGGTTACGTATTTTTAAAAGTGCAATTTTTATCTAAATAAATATTGGACTCAGATTTTTACAAAAAGATAAATAGTAGTAATAAGAAAGGAGAAAGTACAGGTGATAAAAAGATACAGAGACTCATTCACAGACAATGAGAATGGAATGGCGGGCGGAAAGTAACAGCGCCGATGAAGGTCGCGTTTAAAACTGCAATAACTATTGTGCCAAAGGAGCAAAACACCGGAACTACGCTAAATTGAAAGTAACAAAATGTATACCTGCTATTTTACCTGGAACTTATACTGATAGTAGTACCTCTAATAGATATGTTTAAAGGAAAAAAAAATGGTTTCTAATTTCTATTATGATTTTAAATTATATAAAATTACTTGTTCAAAATATTTCTTTTGCATTTTAATTTTTTGTTAATTTAAAATTATATTGTCAGAGTTTCCACAAAAAATAGAATAATTTAAATTCATAATTAAAATACTGAGTCAAGCAAAAATCTTTGGATAATAAGGCAAAGCAACAAATGAAGTTAGACGGGCTGAAGGGGTATTATTCGGAAAAGAATTAGTGGTAGTTAGGTTCGAAAATGTCTCCGGTAAACTCAATGATCTGGCAGAGATAGTAGAATTAATCACTCTTGGACACCAAGGCACGTTATCGAAGATCATTGCGATGGCTGACAATGCGATTAAGCGACGGTGTCTCTCCAAAAGAGTTTAGAAACGGGAAAAAAGCCAAGCATGCATCGCCTAGCGATCCCTTCCAGTATTGAGGCAGACTTAGAGGCACTTACGAGCAACTTTGACATGCATCAGTCTGCATAAAAATAGTTTGCTACTGCTAACAGCTTTCTTCACGAGCACTGTAAAGTCAACGTCACCTGAAGAAACTATCCCTAGAACGCCTTCAGTGCGAGCAGATTCTGTGAGGTCATGAGAGATTCCAATGATCCTAATCAATAGCGACATAAAAGAAAGTTCAGATATCCTGGTAAATCAGAGTGATTGGAGAAGAGATTTATCCTTAAAAAAATAAATCTAGAATAGGTGATCTAGTTTGAGAGTATTCTCATCGTGGCTCAGTAGGGAGCACAATATATTAGTCAAGATCGCAGCACACTTATCCCCTGAAAACTGAAAAGGAAAATATTTTCTTAAATATTGCCGATCATGTATAGTTTCGGTTAACATGGAGTTTAACCTCTTTATTTCACTGCTTACTTTTGCTTCAATAGTTTAACGTTTAGTTTGACACGAAGAATTGCGTTTCAAAAAAAAAAGCCTATAGAATAGGTTGGAGATTGGACTCTTAGTTGTTAGCTAATAAACAAATGCCTGTGATTACAAGACACGGGTGATGCTTCTAAAGAAAATTATAATATTGCAAGAAATATTAGGATGATAGAAGTAGTTACAATAATTTTAGAATGAACAACTCTGGAAGAAACATTTACAGATGAAAGTTTGGCTCACACTGATAAACAAGGAAATGCTATGTGTTTTATTTTATGGCTCTTGTTTCAGAAATATAATCCTTTCATATTAACGAAAGAAATACATTCGAAAGAATCCTTGGCTTTCCAGATGTATTTCAAAAAAAGATTTTGAAAGATTGGCAAGGAATTTAAAAGATTCACTGACTTGATACCACATTTACTGTTTTAGAAAGAGATTTAAAACCCATAGGTTTATGTGTAAATCAAATCGTGTTAGGCAAAAATTAATGCGATACTTAATTATCATTGCGAATATGTTTTCGAAAAAAGATTCAGTGATCCCAGAGAAATAAGAAAGCTGAATATGATGCTTTTTTACTTTCTCTTACTCCTAGTAAGAGGAAGTATTGTAATCGTGACAAAATTTCGATATCGAGTTTTCACCGCAAATATCCGTTTTGAGATCCCCTGAGTCCAAAAAAGTGGTTTTTTAGCAAATGGTCTGTGTGTGTGTGTGTGTGTGTGTGTGTGTGTGTATGTGAACAGCATAGCTCAAAAACGAAAAACCATAGAAAATGAAACTTGATATTCCGTTTAGGTATCACCATGCGATCTGACTGTGCGTTATCTGTCAAAATTCCTCAACCGGAAGTACCACTTTACTAGTTGTTTTTTTTACTTTTTTGCGTTTTTCTCAAAAATGGCTCCAACGGATTTTCTTTAAACTTGATACATCAACTACATATACAAGGAGCTACAACTTTTATTTGAAACATTTCTCTGGGAAAATTGATTTAAGGGCCCTTCTGGGGGAGGGGTGGGGTTAGGTTACCCTCTAAAGTGCTATTTCAGGTTATTACACAATTCGGTCATTTAAATAATGTTAATTAGAATTAAATATGTTGTTGAAATTCCGAGTTTGAGAAAAATCGGAAAACCGGAAGTGCTTTTGTTTTAACACTTTACTAAATATGATTTTTTCACTTTTTCGCGATTTTCTCAAAAATGGCCCCGACGATTTCTTGAAACTACACATATAAACTAAACATTCAAAGATCTACAACTTTTATATAAAACATTTCTCTGGGAAAATTCATTTAAGTGCACTTTTAGGAGAGGGGTAGGGTTACAGCTTCCTCTAAAGTGGTATCATACTTGATTATACAACTCTATCATCCAAATGAAATTAATTAGAAATAAATAGATGGCCAAAATTCCGGTGTGAAGAAAATCAGTAAACCGGAAGTGCGCTTTTACTGAATAGTTTTTTTTTCAGTTTTCGACAAATTTCATTAAATTTGGTACACAGACTATCAAATTTGTCAATTATAATTTTGAGAACTGGAGTAAGAGAAAGTTGTGTGAGTGTTTCACACCAGATTTTTTAATTTCTATACCGTTTCACAAACAAAACATGATTCGGTATATTCCTAAAGAACAATAAAGTTCCTATCATTATAGCTTGAATATTATATTACGGACTTATGGGGAACTCTTAGAAGAAAGTATTTTTGGTTGGCTCGTTGATTCATCTGTAATCGGCCTGTTGTAAAGAATAATACGCTAAATATTCAATATTTGAAAATGAATTCTAAAATCTGAATAATTGAAATTATAATGTAGAGAAAATAATGTAACATTTTAAAAATATTGCTTATTTTAATAAAATAATGTAATTTATAATAAAATTGCAAATATTTACAATAAATGGTGCATTTTTGCGTAAAAAGAACGTTTTATAAACGAATTAAAAAGCGGTGGTAATTGGCTATTTAGTTAACCGTGTGAATATATAATATTTATAGCAATTAGACGGCTGCATTTGCTTTCTCATGCATCCTCAACTCGGCTGTTACTTTAATTCTTTTTTCAAGAAAAAAAAAGAGAAAAAAAGAAAACAAGCTTTTATACACATTATTCTAATTAAGTGAACTATATAGATAAGTAGGAGTTAATAAGAAAATTAATGTGTACGAAACTATTACACTATCATTAATCGTTTATACAAAATATATATTTCTTACTTATTACCAGTATCTTTTTATTTTTTTTTTTTGTGTGAATAAAAGTAGATTTAAAAATTAATTTTTTTTAATTCAAGAGTTTTACATATTCAAGTTAAATCACTATTATTATAATTTTTAACACTTAATGCTATATAAAACGTTTAATTCTAAAATTAATGAGATCGTTTGTAATTCATATAATCTTAATAATTATTACAAAAAGCTGTAATTGTTTTTTATTTTTTATTTATTTTTTTTATGAGCAAACATTAAAAAAAAAAATTAATGTCGTAATAATTAAATTTTATCTTGACTTTTAACATCTATGTAGTACATAAAAATATGACATTGTTTGTACACATACGTTTTAGATTTGTCTCTAAATGTAATTTATAAGTTTTTAAATTATTGGTAGAATTAAAGTATAACTTCAGAAATGGTATGCAGATGGCGTAGTTTATCTATTTTCGTATGACGTGGACATTACCAATAGTTTGGTCAAAAGCAGTCAAAAATTGGAAGTCTTATTTCCAGTTAATTTTTTTTTTTCAGAACTTTTACATATTTTTAAGTACGATAGAGAGTTCAATAATTTAAATCAAATATACAGTTAATATTGATTAATTTTTGGAATATATATATACAGGGTGTCCCAAGGTTTATGGATAAGGACTTTTTCTCGGAAACTAAGACAGCTAGAAAAAATCTAAAAAATACGTGTCCCCGTAGTTTTTTGTTAGAAATCCAAATTTAATTTGCACATTTGTTTTGGTGCTTCGAGAAGCGAGATACAGGCACCAACTTCATTTTTCCAAATGGGGAGGTATGGTTTTTATTTAAGAAATAGATTCCTCTATTTTTTGTAAGAAAAATTTACTTGAACG
This sequence comes from Triatoma infestans, assembly GCA_011037195.1. Lineage (NCBI taxonomy): Eukaryota > Metazoa > Arthropoda > Insecta > Hemiptera > Reduviidae > Triatoma > Triatoma infestans. The sequence goes on from JAAEAF010005853.1 coordinate 31,667, forward strand.
GTTTTTTTCTTTGAGGGTATTTTACAAGTTATGAATGAAAACATGATTCCTATAAGAAATTTCAAAATGATATTATAACGGTTTTTTGATTGAATAAGAAGAAAAAGTACTATTTTATTATAAATTTTACTCCTCATTAATTACAGATCTTGCTCGAACTGGCCCCCACCATTAGAGATGCATACACATGCTTTTTCCTGCCAATTGTACCTTACGACCAAAGAAATACAACTCTAATGGTGGAGGCCAGTTCGAGCAAGATCTGTAATTAATGAGGAGTAAAATTTATAATAAAATAGTACTTTTCTTCTTATTCAATCAAAAAACCGTTATAATATCATTTTGAAATTTCTTATAGGAATCATGTTTTCATTCATAACTTGTAAAATATCGCTCAAAGAAAAAAAAAAAACCGTTCAAGTAAATTTTTCTTACAAAAAATAGAGGAATCTATTTCTTAAATAAAAACCACACCTCCCCATTTGAAAAAATGAAGTTGGTGCCTGTATCTCGCTTCTCGAAGCACCAAAACAAATTTGCAAATTAAATTTGGATTTCTAACAAAAAACTACGGGGACACGTATTTTTTAGTTTTTTTTTCTAGCTATCTTAGTTTCCGAGAAAAAGTCGTTATCCATATACCTTGGGACACCCTGTATTTTGATTCATCATCAGAATCTGGGTACAAAAAAAAATTCCGCTGATTGATGAACATCCAAAACGAGATTGATAGAGAAAGAGAAAATAGAGCCAAACTCAGATTCTTATATTTACTTAATTTTTTATCCCACAATAATGGATCGTCTATCCCCACAGAGCTAATAAGTTTGAAGAACCATTGACGAAAATTATATAAAAAACTGATTAGAAAGTTGGGTTTTAGTAGTTTTGAATTTTAATAAGTTCATTAATTTTTTTAGTAAATAATTTATATGCTCATTTACAAAATAAGAATTACTCTCGTTAACCAAATCCAGCTTTTAGTCATTTATCTGAGATTTAGACTCTTCGACTGATAAAAATGATTGGAACAATATTATTTATTCCAATGACACGAAAGGCAGAAAAAGAGAAAATGGATACCTCTAAATTGGTAATAATTTAGGACTTTATTACTAAATCTCTAAATTGGTAATAATTTAAGGCTTTATCTAGACAAAAGACTCACTTGGAATTCGCATACACGATTAAAAAGACTTGAACTAAACAGACGTTACAAACTTCTCACGAGACTACTTGACCGATGCTCTAAACTTTCCCTTGAAAATAAAATTCTTATCTACAACACTATAATAAAGCCCCTCTCGACATACGGATGCTAGGTCTGGGGTTCGATCAAGCATTCCAATTCCTATCGCAATCAAGCTTTTCAATCCAAAACCCTAAGAAGAATTACCAATGCCCCGTTCTATGTTTCCAATCTAACCCTTCACACTGACCTTAAAATCCCTTTTGTCGATCAGTTTATAAAATTACGTTACAAGAAATTCCATGACCACAACTCTCTTCTCTTTGTATTCCTCACAACCCTTCCAGGAGACTGAAACGCCACTGGCCGCGCGACCATCTAACTTCTTGTTAGCATTTTTTAGTAATAATTAGGGAGTATCTCCACTGTGAGGCATCTCCTAACAAGACATTCACGCCCTTTTATATGACTACCATCATATTCACTTATAAGACTGTCTGTATAGGTGTTTTGGATTTCTTAATAAAATACAAAAAAAAAGAAGGTAATAAGTATCTCTAAAATTTGGAAATCTTATTGCGATTCCTGGCAAATTGATATTTTTCAGTGTTTGACGAGAAGCTCTACCAATACAGAGAGAACTACCCTTGGAATAGTCGAATTTGCCAATCACCATGATTACAGCCTAGAAAATCATCAAATGACAGGTACAAAATCTTCTATCAGCATTTGAAACAAAGTCTAAAATAATGCGACATCGCTATAGAATTTTTTCTAACGAAAAACATCGTGCAATTTATCTCAAAGTGATGCCGTCATCATTTCTTTCATACAACATGACTTTCTGTAAAAACATCTCCGCCATGCTTGGATAATGAAGAGTTCCGAATTGCTCGGTGTGACGCAAGAAGACGGAAACATTTATGCCTCATACGTCACATTACTGCGTCACTGAACACCAGTGCGCCCACTAATATGCATCATTGACTGGACCCACGATAAACCATGTTCATAATTAATAATAATAATCTCGCCATATTTACAAATAAATGGATTTAGACATGAAATAAATTAGAAATTTCATTTTCACATAATTAACATATAATCCTGATTTAATTTTAAATCTTTTATTAATTATATAGAAGTTTACATTTTCAAATATCCGGATATAAATACTAAAAAACATAAATTTTTGCAACGAAAACAGGATCTTCTTCTAGATGTCATTGTCCTTTAGTTGTCAATAGTGGATCAAGAATGATGTTTGTAAATGCATGACGTGTACTGTCTGGTTGATTTTATATGCAAATATGTATGTATCGTACTACACTATACACAACAAGTGTTCACTAGACATACTATCCTAATCACATGACACCTTTGGAATTTCATTTATAAAAAAAATCAATTCAATATTCTTATTATCTTTCACTAGCTGAAATGTTGTTAATAATAATTATTGTCAAAAGTGTTTATTAGTTTTCTATTCTTTAATTATTCCTAGTTTTGTGATTATTTTTAAAAAACTTTGGTGTAGAACACACCTCGTCTCTCTCTTACTCTTCTTAATAAAGTTACATAGAGTACAAATAAATTTTATTTAACTTTCAAATTTTGCCCCTAGGTGGCGGCTGGATAAGTGGAATTTTAATGTCTTAGATTTCCTCAAAACCACTTAAAAACGACTTTTTTCAGAAAAATTTAAACAAATAAAAGTGAGAGGTTTACATCTATGCAGTTTGTTTAAAGTACTAGTTCAATTCAATATATGGTTCTACCAATTATACGAGTATAATATTAATATACATTACAAGCAGTGTTGGAATTCCAAACTTGAAGAAAATCGGTCAACCGGAAGTGCGACTTTAACAGATTAGGTTCCTCAGTTTTGTGAAATTATCTTGAAAATCACAATAATTATTTTCTTTAAACTTGGAATCCCAACTGGGACTGGATATAAAAGTAACCCTGTTATTTGTAATAGTTGTAAAGGGATGCAAAGTAGAGACAGAAAGAGAGACAAATTTGAGAATCTCACTCGCTACTTAGGCCAGACTAGAATGAAAGGCTCTATATACATACAGATGCGCTACCCCAACAAAGGACAGTCTTTAGAACAGTTTATACAGCAGTTACAACGCATCAGCAATTAACTAGTACCTTTCTCTTTGCTCAGTCTAATCTCTCTGTAATGGAATCGTTTAATGTGATTCCCGATGTAGTAGATGTCTTAAAGAGGGCGGAAGTTGGTTTAGAATTTGGTAGTTAGTGCTCGAATTATTAATACGGATTTTATAAAAATAAACTGTATTTGAACAATGATTTTATCGTAATAAATGGTAACTAATAACAACAAAATACTTAGGAATAACTAGAAGATAATAACTAATAAATTAGAATGATATAAATAAATGAACTAAGATGCACAACTAAAGGATAATAAGTTTAAATAAAACTGTATAGGGACGCGTAAACTGCTGCTCGTATATGAAGACGTACTCGTATAATCGTATATGATATAATCATCCCCTCTTCCCATGGGGCGAGTTTATATATTGGTGTTGGCCACACTCACACCAAGACATCTGTCCTAGTGTTCGACCTTGTGCGACTTTCGTAGTTTGGTGACCACCGATTTAGGTGAGTGGCCAGCCTTATCGGCGCTTGCTTTTGATGTAAGGGTGTCATTGACATCTCGCTACCTAATTTCTATTTACGTGTAAAGTCTTGGCAGTTTTGTGTTTCTATTTTATTACACAGCGTTCAGCATTCATTCTAGCTTATTTCTCAAAAATTTTTCCTCACTAATTTCTCTTCTTCTGAAACACATTATACAGTATTTCAAAATAATTTATTTTTTAGATAGTTTTGCGAAATTTATAAACGTTAAATTACAAATATGGGGTTGGTATTGGTGTTATTGACGAGCTGTCCACTAACTTTTTCCAACTTTCCACTTCAGTATTTCGGTAATGCTTTAGCAGCTCTATAACTAGCAATTTCCTTGGGTTGTTAGTTGGTTGTTACCGTTTAGGTATCACCATGGAATCTGACAGGACGTTATAAGTCAAAATCCTCAACCTAGTTACTAGTTGGTTTTGTTTACTTTTTCGCGATTTTCTCAAACATGGCTCTGACGATTTTCTTGGAACTACCTATATAAACTACGTACACAAAGATATATAACTTTTATTTAAAACATTTCTCTGGAAAAATTCATTTAAGAGCACTTTTAGGGGGGGGGGGTTATGTTTTGCTTAAAATAGTGTTATCAGAATTAATTATACAATTCTACATCCAAAAGTAACAGTATTAATTATAATTAATTAACAGTATTAATTAGAAATAAATAGATGACCCAAATTCCGAGTTTCAAAAAAATTAGTAAACCGGAAGTGCGCTTTTATACACCTTTTTTTCAGTTTTGACGAATTTCATTAAATTCGGTACACTAACTATAAAACTTGTCAATTATAGTTTTGAGAACTGGAGTAAGAGAAAGTTGTGTGAGTGTTTCACACCAGATTTTTTTTTTTTATTAAGATGCGCCAACAATCTGAGGTTATTGGCGCCCGCAGCCTGCTGTATATAGTGTATAGTGTAGTTTCTGTATATAGTGTAAATATATTTTAGGTCTAATATATTAGGTTAAATATATAGGGGTGCGAGGAATATCGAGTACTCCACCCCACCGTATGAATGTTGGTCTGGTTGTTAGTATGAATGAGTCGCGTTAGGTTTTAGAGCTAATCGTGCGAATGTATTTATTGGCGTGTTTGTATTTATTTGCATGAATGAATTAGGTTAGATCCGTGAATGAATGTTTGAGGCAATAATTATGTAGTCAGTTCTATAACGCATAAGCATATATGGCTGAATGATAAACATGTCAATGCCAGAAAAAAAAAAAAAAAAAAAAAAAAAAAAAAAAAAAATTTAAGGGCAGCAATTCTGGATTCGAATCCGAAACATCCGCATTCCCAGTTCTTCCAGTGCGTTACCACTGAGTTTATCTAATTTGTCAATTTTAATTGATTTTATAATAGGTTTGAGAAGGAGAGAAGTTGGGTTAGATAGATAAATAAACTAGAAGTAAAGCTGGACACTATATGATAGAAAAGTAGCACAACCTGCCTGGACTTTACAGCAAAATATATAAAATGGTAGTGAGAGGTAAAGAGAAAGGTTGGATGACGCGTTGTGACTGCTGTATGAACTCTGCTGCTAGACTGTCGGTAGACTTCCTGCTATGGCTGAAACAGCTGAATTTAAACAGTTTCCCCCACTCTAGTGTGGCCTAAACTAGAGTGTGATCCTCTTTCTCTCTATCTCTGCTTTGGATTCCTCTCTTCGGATCCTATAACAGTTTGTAGCAGCATTAGATCAAATTCTTGTGGGGTTGTTAATTGTATATACCTCTAGAATTTCTCAGCCTTTAGGTGTCAGAAATTTTTTTTTTGCCATATTGATAGACATTTGCTAAGGTTTGTTTGAATGCAGTATGAGCAAATAATCGATTCACCTTGAAAACTTAAGAGATTGGCTAATTTACTTATTTTGGCCCCGAGGAGGCTGAAACTTACAACTTGGTCACTTTTCATTGTAACATTTAATGGTGCATTATTTTGACTTAACACAATTTTTTCACTGACCTATGTTTTAATTCATTCATTCTATCGTTTATAAACTGGTATCTATAAAAAAATTATACTCTACTTCTGCCTCTATCTTATTCAGAGCCCTAAAACTTTTATTATACAACAAAACAAACGAAATATATTGATAGTTATCAGTAGTTTGGAAAATTGTTTATGAATTTCCTTTTCATTTATGAAATAATCTCATGCACTTTTATTAAAAAATAAATAAATGAATAAAAAATTAAAAACACACCAATAACATTTTCACTTGCAAAGATCTATTGATAAATATCTATAGAAAGCTAAAAGAATATTTCTTATTGTAATCGATACCTGCTCCCTTTTTTTTTGTTTTTTTTTTTGTTAGTGAGAGTATTTCCACCTGAAGGGTAGTAGATTTTTCAGGTGTTCCTTGTTCAGTATGTCAGAGGGTGAAAGTGGTAAAGGTTTTTGTAATGGTAAAAAGTAGGAGGCGTTGGCGAACATTTGAAACGATGATACAGTGGGGGCATTCCAAGTGTATTTTGGTCTTCTTTCATACAGCAAACTATAGTATATAATAGGGTTGTATTCCATTATGAAAACGTCATATTCTTGGCGTTTTACAAAAGAATGGCACTCGATTCTTATTTGATTTTTTTTATTTTTTATTTTTTCTTCAACATAGCAAAACTTCACCAACCCTCCACGTCATATTTCGTAATGCTATATAGCCTATATCTTGCAATTTCCTTGAGGCCTTCTTATTTTTATTTCTGTTTTTTTTTTCGCCCTCAACTCCTTGTTTATTCATTTTACAGGTGAACATATTTTTATATTTTATACCAAACAAAAAAACATAAGAACGGTGAATTTTCTACAGATATCATGTGAATAGGCGCAGGTAATATTAATCTATAAGGAGCATAGAGGCAGGTCCAAAAAAAAAAAAAAAAAAATTCGGATTTGTGAATTAGTAAAACTATTTCGTTAATATTCTCTTAAGATCGATTTATGATAAAAAGAAAAGAAAAAAGAAAATCTGATGTGGAAATAGCGATTTTCTCATACTGCAATTAAAACAATTTTACGTATTGAACAGATTGTTTTCGCACATGGAGTTTTTAATCAATATTTTGTTGGGTTCAATGGCTATATTGATGGACGAGCATAAATTTAATATTTTGAAGAAGGAAGCTGCAATACTCTTCCCCTTGCCCGCCAGGACCCCCTAAAAATTATTTTCTAGGGGAAAAAAATTTCAAAAAGTTTCAAATGAAGTTTCTCATAAATATTTTCATCTACCTTCTCCAAAGTAATAAAAAAAAATCTGGTGTGAAACACTCACACAACTTTCTCTTATTCAAGTTTTCAAAAATTGTAATTAACAGCAAACTTTATAAGTTAGTTTACAAAATTTAATAAAATTTGTCGATGTTTTTATGGAGAAAAATCACAAAAACTGAAAAAAAAACTGTTGAGTAAAAACGCACTTCCGGTTTTTTGATTTTCATCAAACTCGGAATTTTATCAACATATTTAATTCTAATTAATAATATTTAGATGATAGAATTGTATAGTAAACAGAAATTGCACTTTAGAGGACAAACTAACACCACCATTCCCCCAAAAGTCCCCTTAAATGACTTTATCAGGAGAAAAGTTTCAGGTAAAAGTTGTAGCTCTTTATATATGTAGTTCACATTCCTAGTTTAAGGAAATTCGTTAGAGCAATTTTCAAGAAAATACCAGAAAACTGAAAAAAATATTTCAATAAAAGCGCACTTCAGGTCATCCGATATTATTTAAACTCGGAATTTTAACAACACATTTAATAATAATAATAATAATAATAATAATAATAATAATAATAATAATAATAATATATATTTCAGAAATGTACAAATAAACTTCTTTTTTTTGTACAACATATTATAGGCAATGGCTGCAGCCGTCTGCCAGAGTTCACTGATCATCGTAAAAATACAATGCATATTCAAAAAACATTTTACAAAGAAAAAAGAAAAATACATAAATAAATAGAAAGGTACATAATATAAATGAAGGTACAAAAAAACTGAAAGTGATCTTCTATGCATTAATCAAAGAGAAAATAAGAGAAAGTAAAAAAAGGAACTGATAATAACTATACTAAGAGGTAATCAACTAAAAATCAGAGATCCAGTTATATCTTGCTTTCCAAGCATGGCGAGCGTAGCGGAGAAGTGGCCGAGGGTGGGTCCGACCTGTTAGGAAGGATACAATTTCCTCTCTAGAAAGCGTATGCTTGGAGAAGTAAAGGAGACGAAATTCAGCTAATAAAGGACACTCTCCCAAAAAGTGGTAAACTTCCTCACGAGAACCACTATTACACAGGGAACACTTTTTCAGCTCGAGTTCCCTGTCTAACCAGGGCCTATAATTTAGGTAAAGAAGCTCCCCTCTTAACTTGAAAAGCCACCGCATTTCCAGGAATGAAAGGTCATCAGAAAAGGCTGAAGAAACGCGATCCCTGCCAATAGATGTTAAGTGGCTGTACAGAACAAAACGATCAGACATGGTTGCACGTCTCACAGATTCCTGCAAGCGAGATTCCTTTATTCTCTCTCCGAGTAAGGCAAACTGAGTGGGCCAAATTTGTAAATTAAGCAGGGAGTCATTAAAAGCACATGAGTTACATTGAAAAAGAGTAAGCCAGTGTTTGAACCAATATATTTTTCTGTCAATTATTTTGAGGGCCAGTATCATAGGGAGTCTGTGGGATGGAAGAGATAACACCTTGACACAGTATCTTAGATGGAGGTTAAGGGTATAAACTTCGAGTGGTTCCAAAGCACTCTCTAACGACAATATATAGTTGGGAGTCTTGATAGGTAACGCAAACACATTTAATTCTAATTAATATTATTTAGATGATAGAACTGTATAGTAAATAGAAATTGCACATTACAGGAAAACCTAACCCCACCCTTGCCCTAAAAAGTACCCTTAAATGAATTTTCCCAAAGAAATGTTTTAAATAAAAGTTGTAGATTTTTGTATGTGTAGTTGATATAAATTGTAGTTTAAAGAAAATCGTCGGAACCATTTTTGAGAAAATCGCAAGAAAGTGAAAAAAAAAAAACATTCAGTAAAGTGGTACTTCCGGTTGAGAAATTTTGACAGATGACCCAATGTCGGATCCTACGGTGATACCTAAACGGAATATCAAGTTTGAAGTTTCTACGACTTTACGTTTTTGACAAACACACACACACACACAGAACATTTGCTAAAAACTACTTTTTTTAGAGTAAGGAGAACTCAAAACGGATATTTCCGGTGAAAACTCGATGTCGGAAATTTGACACGATTACAATACTTCCTCTTTTACTAGGAGTAAGAGAAAGTAATAAGTAAAGTCATATCTACTTTTTTACAGACAGACTTTATGTCCAACATACACATTTAATACAATATAAATCCAAGCTAAGATCGGGAATTGATTTTAGCAAACTTAACCGTCAATAACACTTCGCATTCTGCTATTGAACTATTGCGGCACCTTTAAAAGTAGCTTTACTAAGTGGTCTATTATAATAATGTGCTAACTGCATTATATATATATATAAAACAATACTTTATTACATTATACATTATTAATGAAGTATCTTACAAAATACCGAAATGAATGATATTTTTTAACATTTATTTTATTTACTTTATTCCCTTAAATGTGGCGACTCAGATCTAGTTTTGGTCATAAAATGTTTATATAACTTACTGTAGGACACTTCCCCGTCAATTACCACAATCACAGGTACCTAAATCCACATAAATACAAAATGCATTAAAATTCACACGATCTATACCAATATATATGTGTATGTATAAACAAACTCACCTGCGTAATCTTTATTCCTTAGTATTTTTTTTTTCCTTAAATCTTACCTTGTTGGGTTTGGCTGACATCTTGAAACTTTTCCCTTTTTAAGCTAAGATTTTTCTACTTGGTTTATTCCAGTTATAGTGGAGCTTAGCTCAACCTAAATATTTCTCACGACAGTCCTAGAAAAACTTATGTCTGGAGTATATTATAAAAAAACGTACCATAATATTTATCTGGGACATGTACTATTGTGAATAAAATGCCCAGCAGGATACCTGATTCATTTCGGGCAAAAAAATTATTGGCACTTTATTAAATATGTTTAAACGTTTATGTGATCAACCTAGAATATTTTTTATATTAAAATGTTTTCAAAAAATTCAATTTATACCAAATATATCATCGTCTTCCGGAATCCCAAATTAATCAGAAGTTTCTAACAAAAAAATTTCCCAATATTTTCTTCAATTCAACTGTTTCAAGATTATTTTTCCGTCGATCCCATTTCAAAAGATAATGTTTGTTGCGAGTTTCAGGTACTAGTTCCTCTTGATGTATTCCCATAAAAGCTTTCCTTAGAAAGGTTTATGATTTATTTTTACTTTCTCTTACTCCTAAGAAAAGGAAGTATTGCGATCGTTTCAAGCTTTACGCTACGTTTACATAATTATCAACGCATCTGGCACGAGATTTCGGGTAATATCCATCGACGGGAAGTGCTACTTTACTTATTGTTTTTCTCCATTTTTTGTGATTTGACTTGACTGAAATAGTTCATATATTCTAGTTTGTTGTGGTGGTTGGTTCCGCAGAGCTGGAAAGCATCAATGACATTTTCCGTGATAGCCTGCTTCATTTTGTGGTCATCGACCGGTTTCGGGCGTTCGCCCATCTTCAGGATGCGTTTGCCAGACCGTGTGATAACACAGACTTGCACAGAGCTAATGCAGTTTACACACTCCGTCGATAATGGAGTTATCACACTGTCTGACAAAGCATCCTGAAGATGGGCAAACGCCCGAAACCGGTCTATGACCACAAAATGGAGCAAGCTATCACGGAAAATGTCTCTCATAATTCTAGTTTATATAATTTTCTTATATGCTTGGCTTTTTTTCTCCTTGTTTCAGGTAAGTTGTTTGGCAAGTTAACATTAACTCTCATACAAATCCTTGCTATAATTAGAATAACAGAAAATTTTTTGTCGCTACTTGTGATATTTCTAATTTTTTTTATCATATTTAATTGATTTGTAATATGCTCAATTCTAGGCTGTGGTTTATTTCTGTGTGAATGCGTGTATGTTTTTTGTTTGGTATTTTATCCGTCATAATATGCATATTGATTTTGTTCCTGACCGGTTTCGGATTTTCATCCATTGTCAGAGTAAATTCACCAAGTTCGTATAGAGAATTCACTTCAACGCAATGTTTCTGTTACACTCACACTTGTTGGTTGTATATATGTGCGGGAGGTTATAATGTTATGTTACTATGGGTGTATGTTTAATGACAAAATGGAATTATTATATATGATTCCACATTAGACATTAGAAAATAGGATATAATAATAAATAGCATGTTTTGAAGAATATTTTATAACTAAATTTTAATAGTGTTGTTAAGAGTATGCTCAGTGTTTTGGTTGGTTTGTTTGTGCGCCTAACTCGCAAAAATTAAAAAAAACTTATTAGAGCAATCGATTATGATATAGGCAGTGGACTTAAATGTTTCGTTCATAATTAATATTTAACTTAACTTATTGCTAATTGTTTTAAGTTTACCATTAAATTTTTTCAGAAACCTAAATATACATGATGAGAAGTTTGTATGGCAATGGCCAGAGGAGTTTTCAAAGAAAAATAATTCATTGTTGCTCTACGTTTCGGATATTCTTTCCAATCTCAACTTTCTCAACGTTCAGTCCTCTTCTACCCTAAAGAGCTCCTGAAGAAGGGGACCAATGGTACCAGAAATGTAGAGCACCAAAGAATTCTTTTTCTTTAAAAACTCCTCTGGCCATTACCGTACAAACATCTCATCATAATTTTAAGGCCTGACAATTTGAATACCATTCTAAATATATATGTTTTCGAAAACCTCATAATTTTCTTTAAAATTGCTGTTTTTTCTACATTCATGTAGGAACTTTTCTTTTTTTTTTATAAAAAATAATTTTTGGAGGGTCTATAGGTGCAATGACATTAAACATCTCTTTAGTATTTAAAAATTTCAAATGTGAAGAAAATATAATCAGCAGGAGAAATTGGTGAAACGTAAATTAAGAAGAATTAAAAAAAAAAAAATCCCAATTTAGATCAAGAAAATTTCGAAAATTTAGATAAAAATTACATAAACGAAAAGAAAAAATGTAAGAATATTTTAAAAAGTAAGAAACATAAATGTCGTGGTTAGTTCCGCAGAGCTGGAAAGCATCAGAGATATTTTCCATGATGACAACAAAAAGAAGCAGGCTATCACGGAAAAGCTATCTCTGATGTAAGAAACATAACTATGAAATGGAAATTGTTAATCAATTAAAAAATGTTAGAAATTTTAAACTCTTTTGGCAAACAATAAATTCATATAGATTAAAAGAATTCCAGTCTAACTCGATCAGTTCCAGACAAATGGTACGATTATTTGAATGGGATTTCTGTAGAGCGAAAGATTAGTTGTTTTTTTTTTTTAATTAAATTAAATTGTTGAATACAATGAAATGTTTTCTTTTAATTCTTTTGAAAAATATTGGATAATAGAAGATAATGGACTTTCTTTCTATCACAGTCACGAAGCGATATAAAGGTCAATCAATTTTAAACTGATATTATCTTGCAAAACTATGTTTAAGGAAGTTATATATATTTGAAATTTCAGTAATAAGATCATAACAAATTAACAAAGTGAAAATTGCATTATAAAATTTTGTACACGTTTTGTTGCAATAGCTACTATATATTTTAAAATTATAGTAATTAGATTTAAATAAAGTTGATTCTGTCGGCAATATGTTACGAAGGCCCTTGGGTGTTAATGATCTCAGACGCTGAAAGAAAAGACGATTTAATTTAATTATATTAACCCAATTATAGAAACACCTATTTGTTTTTTTGTTTTATTTACCACGACGGGCCATGGACAATCCTTGACTTCCATCAAAAGAGAACTCCACTCTGGCTAGCTGGAGCCTTGGCTCGCCAACTCTTTTCTTGGATTTTCCTAAGTTCCTTCACTATGTCCTGTCCCCATTCTCATTCTCGGTTTATCTTTTAACCTTCTACGACCTCCCTGCCTTCTTGGGCACTCTATCTTCCTCCATTCTGCCATATACCCTAACCAACGCAGTCTATTTGCCTATACTATTTTACCACTCAATCAGTCCTAGGGTACAGGATCCTCCTACAGATCTGCATTAGTTCTTCTTCTTCAATCCTTAACGGTTTGTATATTTTCTTTCCTGATTCCTGCGCTTTTGTCAATAAATAAGCCTTTACTACAGGTCTCATGAAGGTTTTATAGATTCTTATTTTTATCTGCTTTGAAGCCTTCTAACCCATATGGTTGAAACAGTATGAGAACAGATTTCTAAGGAAGAGAAAATCCAAATTTCCCCGCGTTTTTATGCGTTTAATTTTTTTTTTTTTTTTATAGGAATGATACTACTAACATTTCTCTATGATAAAGTCAAAGGACATGTACCTTCCTAGGTCGGCCATTAATGCTATAATAATTATAAAGACTGCACATTAAGATGATTTTCAATTCAGTTAATTAATCTTTATCAGTTTTATCATTGTGATAAAAAGAAAGCCATGTTTTCCCATGATTTCTTTTCAAAAGAAGTTAGAGAACAGAGTTTCGTCATAATAATGTTTAGTAATTTAGTTTAGTTCGTATTCTTTGTCAGTGGTTTCAACTGGAAGCTGAAATTCTACTAATTATTCCATTGTACCATAATAGGTGATAAAACTATAAAATTGCACTGAATTGGTAGTTTAGAGGAAACTGGCTGTAATGGTTGTAGGAGGAGATGCTGGTTGTAGATGTTGATAGATAAATAACACCTCAATATCGGTATAAGATATATAATTGATATATATGTATATGACTGACTGCCAAGGACTGTATACTTTACACTACAAGAACTGAACAGACAGACTGACGTGGCTAAACGATATGTACAATTGAAGTGTAAGACTGTGAACAGAATTCCCCTTTTTTGACTCCGTCTCTCGTTTATATATCCAACTGGCCTCTCCTCTCTTCTCTCTCGAGAGGGGCTCTTTCTCTCTGATGCGTGGTGGGGGTTCACTCGCTAGTGTGGATGAGTAGTGGGGTTCACTACCCCTACACTGGCCCCCATCTTTTTATCATTGTAACAAAAAAAAAAAGCATGTCGTCTACATGACCAATCCCCCCCCCCCAAATCAATTTTCTTGGAAAAATGCTTCAAATAAAAGTGATAGGCATTTTTTGAGTATAGATATTATATACGAAATTTAAAGTAAATTGTTGGAGCTACTTTCAAAAAATTTGTAAAAAAAATTTGGGGCGGGGGGGGGTCAATAAAGATGTATTTCAGGTTGATGGATTTGGCCCGTAACGTTATTGTCAGTTTTGGTGGGTACCTAAACGGAATATCAAGTTTAAGCATCCAACGATTTTCCTTTATTGAGATTTTTTTCAATACGTACACACATACACACACACACACATACACACACACACACATATATATATATATAGAGAGAGAGAGAGAGAGCATGTGAGACCCAGCGCCCGCACTAGTGGTTAGGTCGCCCCGGACAAAAAGACCCCCTTGAGAAGATATACATATATTTTTTAAGCAAGTATATGCATGTTCAAACAAGTTCAAGCATCGTCTTTCACAAATTCTGTGTTAATTTTTCAAAAATAGTGTAAATATATTTAGCTTTTAGGCATAAAAAATATAAATACGCTACGCACTGTAAATTTTTAGCGGACGAAAAAATCGATAAGTGAAATTTTCTATTAATTGAGTATTTAACACATCAATATTTTACACTTACAGCCAAAATGGCGCCCCTAAATTTTGGCGCTGCGTGAGTAAGAGAGATTCATTTCATGCGTAGGGAATCTCAAAACGTACTTCCGGTGAAAATTCAATTTCGAAAATTTGATACGATCGTAATTTTATCTCTTACTAGCGATGTAAGCCGTAATTTCAGAGTTTCTCCAATTTCTTGGGAAAATTATTTTGTCTGGTCAGTATATGAAGTGGCGTTTACAAAAATCTTTTTAATTTAAGCTGGCATAAATTGGAAAAAAAGAGAAGAATTTATTAATTAAATTAAAATGAAAATTATTTATTAAATGAGAATTTACATTAAATCGTAACTTTGAAAACATTTTTTTTTTTTTTTAACTTTTATTTGAAATTTACACCTGCACTCGTACAGTACAATAAGTAAATATGCTGTGTGTACAATAAAAGTGGTGTGGTAATCATGAATGATGATCATCCAGTGATGACCATCATTAGACTACCAGTTGGTCACGGGGCCAACGGCGCCTCAGCCGTCTTCGGGGGTTGGAGGGAAGTGTGGTTGAGAATAGGTTTGCAGCTAAAGGATTAGGGTGAAATGATAGTTTTTGGTGGAATTTGTTGTAGCGGGTTTTGGCAAGTTCTGGTATAAATGGAATGTTGAGGTCTGTGTGTATGGAGTGGTTACTGACATAAAAAGGAGCGTTACAATGCGGCGGAGTATTTTAGATTGGAGTGTTTGTAATCTGTTGATGTTAGATCGTTTAGCTGTCCCGTAAAGTTCAAGTCCGTAAGTCCATATTGGAGCAAGAAGGGAAGTATATAGTCGACGCTTGTTCTGTAGTGTTAGTTTTGAGCGTTTGTCAAGTAGTCTAGCAAGGAGTTTGTATCGTTTGTTTAGTTCAGCCCGTTTAAGTCTCGTATGAGGGTTCCAAGTTAGTCTTTTGTCTAGGTACAGTCCAAGGTAACGCACATGGTCGGCTGGTGGATAGGAGTGTTATATAAGAAGACAGGTCCAAGAGTTGTTCGTTTGAGTGTGAAGACTATGTATTTGGATTTGTTTGGGTTGATTTTTATTCGCCATTTTTGTAGCCAGGGTTCTGGTGAGTGAAGGTGAGATTGTAGAGAGCGGATAGCGAAGACAGAATCAGTATGTGTGGAGAGAATGGCAGTGTCGTCAGCGAAGGTGTATATGGAGGTGTTGGGATTTGAAGGTAAGTCGGCTGTAAAGATTGTGTAGAGAAGAGGAGCTAAGACGCTACCTTGTGGTACACAATTGAAAACATTAAAATAAAAATAAGCCAATCTATTCATATTAAACTTTTGATACTTAATAAAATATAAAATTTAAACTAAACATCCATACTAAGATCTAATTATAATAACAATTTCAAGATTATATCAAATAACTAAACTTGTTAAAAGAACAGTTTGAAACAAATTATTGCACATAACCTTTTCTACTGGAGATAATTTGCATCCGCAGGTGGTATAATGATCACTTAAATATCACACTTTCAATATAATTATATAAATTATACAATATTTATTACGAATATATTGTTTATTATAATTATAACTAACAATATTAGGCTGGACCTATTAAATAATTTTCTACCATTCTCCAGCTGTAATAGTAATTTAAAAAAAAAATTAAATTATGCACTGTAATAGAAGATTATTGGAGGCAAATTATTTTACATTGTTTCTATTATGGATATAATTTATTAAAATATAATTTAGATAATTATGTAATTACGTAATCAGTGTTGATGTTTCAATATATTTAAAATATAATTTTCTCTTATTTAGTTGGAAGTTTCTAATTGGGTCAATGAATTAATGAAATATTTTATAGCGATGTAAGTACGACAAATAGCTTTGGTTTTGGTTTGTATAAAATCTGGTATGACTTTCTTACTGCAATTTACATAGTTATAATTGACAAGCTTTCTTCAAACCTTATAATTTTTACTAAATGTCTTCAATTTTATATCTCCCCATCCGAATTTAATGAAACCTAACGGTGTTTTTATGGAGAAAATATAGGATAAAACTGAAAAAGTAAAAAACTGTTCAATAACAACCGGTCAACAAATTTTTTTTAAACTCAGAACATTGGTAACATATTTAAATTTAATTAATATTATTTAAATGATAGAATTCTATAATAAACTAAAATATCACTTTATAGCAGGGATGGGCATATCACACGTCATATTAGTTCCCTGCTATCTGCAAGGAACATTTGGTAATTAATTTCAGTTGGTTTCATTCCCTCAGCAAGCAGAAATTTTATTACTGAACGCTTGAAGATTTCGAAGTTCAAGATTTCAAAAGGACATGCCATTGTTGAATGAGTATTTTTATTATTATTATTTATTTGTCTGTGGGGAGGGAAACCCTACGCTATCCAAAGCCTCATTGGGCCCATATAGCTACCCCAAGAAAAACAACAATAAACCCGAATCTAAACCATCTAAGATTCACCGCAGTCCGAATAAATAAATCGGACAATAACCTTAAGCGGAAATAGCCTAAGTTCTTCCACAGACATTCTATTCCGACCAAAGGTCCTGAACCTAATTTGCTCACAACCCAAGTAATCAGTCATAAGATGGATGGTGTTTCCTCCTCTGTCTCACAGACTCTACAAAATGGATCTGGCATCAGCCCCATTATGTAGAGATGTCTCCTTAAACCACAGTGTCCAGTAAGAGATCCAACAAGATGCCTGAGAGAGCTCCGTGAAAAACACAGCAACGTCTCATTAATGGCCTTGTCCGCCCCCCCCCGCCCCCCGATGAGCATTTTAGACTGCCGAAAACCAACTGAGCTCATCTATAAGGATGGATGCTGTGAAGCTGTCC